>JAGDQP010001743.1:0-46413 GCA_022664845.1 Lepisma saccharinum | reverse complement strand
TTCTCATCTGTAATAACGAATTCAGTTCTTGTACCAAAATTCTTTTCTGTAAAAGCATCGAGAAATCTCTTTTTGTTTTCCTTATCCTTAAATTGTAATCTATAGCCGTTTTGCCTCAAAGTTTGATGGATGTCTACACCTATGTTTGGTAGTCTGTTGCATATGATTTTATCAAACGTAATGGGATTGAGTAAGTCATTTCTCACATTTCTTACTAAAATTGAATAATTTACAGTTTCATTTATTACTGGAGTTTGGACTTGAGCTCCCAAGCCCAACTGCTTCTCCTGAGAGATTTCATCAACCGAGTTAGATACAATATTTTTGCTTGCTTCATCTTGTTTTTGTGATAAGCTATTGATATTTTTTGTACATTTGTATTGAGTTTCGTTTGTGTTTTCATCTACCGACCCAGGTTCAATGTCTGCTACCTGATTACTATCTCTATTTGTACAAGTAGTCCCTGGTATTTCATGTATTGAAGCTAAAGTAATGTTTTCATTTTCCGTTTGAGTGACCGCTTGATTATTTGTTGAGTTATTTGTGTTTCTTTCAATAGAGTTGTCTAGCTACTCAAAAGCTGCTTATATACATTTTGCTTTGGGCGTTCGTGAAACTTCGTGTGACGTAATACAGCATTTCTGAAGATCCAATTTAAATATTCTTTGCATACACACACATGCTATATGAGTAAATATTAATGCTTTGACCTATATCTTTGAGCCTTTGATGCCGTGTATCAAACTTTTATACATTGCATAGGGTTCGGCCGGAAAAGTTTTTTTTTCGGTACACACATTGTTATTTATGGACGACGAAAAGGCGAGTTTATACAATTCAATTCAGTTGTGACATAGGTGACCAATATACTAAATGTGAGTATGTACATCAGACAAGATGTACGTGACGTCACAGTAGTTAGTCAAACCAAATGATATCTTCTTAATGTGAAATTGTGTCTAGTAAAGAGACCCCTTTCTTTCCTTTCCTCCTCCTCTCCCACGCAACAAATATAAACAAATAACGTTCTTATATATTTTTTTTCCAAATATGCATGAATTATAATAGATTGAATGGCAGTAAAATCGGATAAAAAGCATGATAAAAGACTATGTAGGCTAAATTTAAACACAAACGGAAACTGAGAGTTACGAATGCAAGTAAAACAAGAACTGGACAAGTTAGATTTTAATACGGTTTTAGACTTCCATCCAAAAATGATGGACTGATCATCATAATAGAATTTCGTAAGTTCCACTTCGATATGACGGTTCTGAGACGTATTTAGTATAGGAGGCATATTCCTCATGAGCGCACGACCTTGGGACATATTGCGGAGGGAGATGAGGAGTCATTGAACGTTCAGAGTTCACCTTAATCAAACGAGAAGATCCAGTTGGACATACCTACAATTGCTACTTATATAAATGTAAAGCGGTTATAAAAGTAAACAAAATGAATATTAATAGATAGTTTACTCCACGTTGAACAACATTCAGCAAAATTTTAAGTTTTAACAGTATCAAAACTTAAAAGTAAGAAATCCCACTATGTTAAAACTATCATATTTGTTATTTTACACGGGTAAATCCATATGTTCCACGTTACAAACGCACACAAAACACAATATATTAATTTTATTTGTTTTTGCAGGATGTTATGATGTTATACAAGGGTATATAAAATGTATAACTTCCAAGTTTTAAATATAAAGATAGTAAAACATACCCGCTTCATGCAGTTTCATCATATCGTCCCATCCAACTGACTTTCACTCTTAGTAAAACCCTAGAAAAAATCCTTGTAAAACACCTCCACAAACATTTAGACCAATTCAACCTACTTCCCCTTCACCAAGCCGGCTTCCGTCCATCTTTCAGTGCCAATGATCAACTTCTACGTCTCACCAACACAATTTCTAATCACTTCAATACTTCACATCCTTCATGTCTTGTACTATTTGACCTAGAGAAAGCATTCGATAAGGTTTGGCAGACAGCACTACTCTGGAAACTTCAACACTTCCGCCTTCCCATCACAATCATCAGATTTGTCTTTAACTTCTTAATCAACCGTATTGCATATATCTCGATAAACTCTAGCACCTGACATCCTATCTTTCTACATTGTGGTGTCCCTCCCGCACTTTCTCCACTCTTGTATTTACTATTTGTTGCAGATCTTCCACCCTTACCTCCTAATATCCACATTTTTCAATACACAGATGACACCGCCTTCCTCGCCTTAGTAAATCAATCCAACATATCAAACAAACTATGAATGAAGCTATACATACCTTCTCACCATGATGCAACGAATGGGGACTAACGATTAATTCTCATAAAACACAAGCCATAGTCTTTATCCCTCCTAAACGTCGTTCTCGTGTTAAACAAAATCCAACCAAACTCACTCTCACCATCAATCATACGCCCGCCCATCCCATGCTCCAAACAAGTCATTTACTTAGGACTCATACTCGATCATCTACATGGCGCCCTCATCTACAAAAGGTCATTAGTAAAGCCTACAATAGACTAAATCTGCTCAAACGACTAACAGGCACCACTTGGGGTCTTAAACCACACACTGTAATTAATACATATAAATCATTCCTCCGACCTGTCCTCACTTATGGATTTACAGCCTGGATTGCCGCCAAAAAAAAACTTCTACAAGAAACTTCCGATACTGGAACGACATGCACTACGCATTGCTTACAGAGTGAAGCTCCCCAGTCCGACTCAAGACTTATATGACCGCATAACTTTCCCTCACCTACTATTACATTTAGAAGATCTGCGAATCAAATACATTCACAAACGCCTCGAAATGAACCATCTTCTCTTCCATGATATACTACATTCTCACGAAATACACCATCCACCAGAACAACATACACATACACCCCTCTCCCTGCTATTCACTTTATACCAATATAAAATCACACCAAATCATCCAGACTTTGCGCTTGCTTCAGCACACAGCATTCCAGACATGCCTCATTATCTTGCACCTTCATATGTTGCACAGTGATCATAAATGTACTAACAGGGCTTCACCTGCCTATCATATTGTCCAGAGTCGCCCCTGGACAACAAGAAAACTATCATTCGCCTCTAAGTGTACTGAAGTGTTGTGACGTGTAACGCATCTCATATTCATCTCTCATCCCATAATCATAGATAATACTACCTAAATAGTATGATTATGAGCAAAGCTCATAATGGCCAGTGATAAATTATGATTAGAATAAAAAAATAAAGTATTGCAATACCTAAACACCTCTTAACCCAACAACCTTATAAATACGTACCTCCCAGTAACCTAAAATCCCTTCTCTAAATAGAGGGTTCATCCCTCTGGTGGGTCTTAGCTGCGGCTAGGTAAAAAAAAAAAAAGCTTTGAAAGATATTAAAAAAAAGTTAAGGACGGAAATCAGTCATTTCCACTGTAAAATAATAAAAAAAGAAACTTCAGTCAGACCAACACTGAATTTAAGAATAGTCCAAGACCAAGTACAGTTGGGTCATTATTCGTATTTTGAACACAGCTGGTTTAGTTCGCTGTAATTCCAGTGGACTGCTGAAAAGCTCCGTGGTTAGCGATTGTGAACCCAAAGTTTGCTACTTTTGGTGGCTGTAGCCCCCAGAGCGCAAGCCAAGTCGTTGGTGAGCGGGCATGTCAACAGGGGTTCGTCTAGTTTATGAAGAATACTCACGTCAGTGTTGCGAGTGATGAGAATATATGTGACGTCAGCACATGGAGGAATGCGTAAACGTCCTTTCCGGACACCGAACCCGTGGACTTCGATGAAGATAGTCTGTTTCACGTCAGCACAGGGAGTGCGGATGACATGAACGTTTGTAGCATGAGTAGGATTCTGATACTAGTGCCGCTGTAATCGTTCGAAATAATATTTTTAATTGTACTGAATGTTGTTCGTCCGAGAATGGAGTACGAACTGATGTCTAAGAACAAATGGCTTAATATGCTATGAAACGTTTGTTGCAACCAGGAATCGTAAATTGCATAATTTCTAGTGTCATTGTGAAATTAAAGCAGAACATTTCGTTGTATCAAAGAAGTGATAGTTTAAATGAACAATATTCGATTAGTCTTTCAGTACCAAGATTTGTGTAAGGTAGTGCGGAGAAAGCCAAAAGACTTTGATGTGTTATCGAGTCAGAAGAAAATTCGAATGCGTTAATGCTACTAAATAAATGCATAGGTTGGAATTAGTTGATGATCTTCTAACAAATTTCCGTTTAGTCTCAGCACATTAGAACAGTCTCTGTTAGGAGAGGTTCTTAACAGGTTGATTTATATATCTTCATTCAGTACTTTTATCTCATTTTATGTTGCATATTATATTTCATGAATATCGAACAGAAAAGTAATTCAAGAAGTTAACATACGCAGGTGAATTTGTATAATATATATATTTTTATATAGTTTAATTACGTGGACATTTTCGAATAATAATCTTCACTGACTATAAAGAGAAGTATCGGAACTTTTATATTCATTTTTGTAAGTGATCATAATCATTCACATGAGAATTCATACAGGAAGCAGTATAGTGATATGTTGTCGCAAGGGGACGATGGAACATTAATTAAAGTTGCTAAAAGGACTATCAACCAAAGAAAGGATAATAGTTTTTTTGAATGAATAGATTATTCGTTTACTGTAAGAAAATTACGAATGTACCAAGAAGACAATAAAGAGAGATACAATTGTAAAGATATTGCAGACGAATACATTGAAAATAGTGTTTTATTCATGATTAATGCATCCTTTGTGTGTTTCTCTGTTGCGAGGTATTTCTCCAAATTAGCTTAATCCTCAATATTACTTTGTGGATATCTTCTCGACCCCAAACGCACGTCATAATGTCGCTTGTAGAAAAACATTGTACTGTGAGAAAGAACCGGTCATCAGCATCGGCTGATGCGCAGAAACATTATGGTAATGTTAAAACTAGGTCTATTCTTCCCACAGTGACAGGAGTTTGTAGCGAACAATGTCCCTCAATTGACCAAACTTTTCCTTACATTTGGCTTTATTGAAGGTTGGACCTTGTAGGATGAGCCTGGGATATAAAAATACCACCAGTATCAGTTGCCCTTAGATCTATGCCGTCGGAATGTGTATTTCTTGAAGAAACGTGCTGACTTCGAATACGTAGAATGGCGCTAAGTTTTGAGGTCATAAAGGTTGCTATAGGTCTCTTCAAAATAACCTGATCTGCATGTATCGTATCGATAAGATTACCAGTTATGACTGCGGTTTCCTTATATATTGCCAGCTTCCTCGGACGACAGACACGTCGCATGTTGAAATACAAGTAATTGTGGAAGTTCTTGCGAAATATTCGATTTAAAATTCCTACTTTTCAGCCACTTGGTCAACAGGGAGGCAAAGATTCTGTTCAATAATTTGATTTACACGGTTAATGATGTCCTCTCTTGATACCGATTGATATGCATTTTAATACCGTAAAATGCACCAATTTTAAATAAGAAATAAAGCACTCCATTTTAATCAAATAGTCTATTTAAGCTTTGTTTATTGAGTGCTAGGTTTGATCAAATCAGATTGTGATTTGTTTTTTTTAAAATGTAAATGTACTCGAATTTTAAGTAAAATGTATTTTGATGTCGATGTTGAATAAGGACACCGAAATCTGATGGAATATACATAAAAATACTGTTAAATGAAGGTAATTATTCTGCAAATGTGTAATGGTGATTAATGTCTCTGAAAGTGTATGCTACAGCTATTGTTAGTAACTAACATTGCAGCCAACAATATCAACAAATCTGAAAATGTTGGTCACAACGAAAATAACTACCTGTCTGGTCTCACTTGTATAGCCATTTTCCTGAACTTATATGTTCCTAACTGTATGTTAATGAATGTTGTGGGAGAAAAAACTAAACGCTTTAGTTGAATACTGAATCTCCTCTAATTGTTTGGAGAAACGCGTGTTTCATATCGAAAGAACCCACATTAAAAATAAATTACATTTAGAACGAGTTTGATCAAATACAAGTTTGAAAATTGAATGACAAGT
The DNA here is from genome assembly GCA_022664845.1 of Lepisma saccharinum. Lineage (NCBI taxonomy): Eukaryota > Metazoa > Arthropoda > Insecta > Zygentoma > Lepismatidae > Lepisma > Lepisma saccharinum. The sequence continues at coordinate 40,334 of JAGDQP010001743.1, read as the reverse complement.
TGATTGAGTAAAGAACAAATCATGGCCAGTAGTACTTTATTGTCCACACCAATTGATTCAACTCCCGCTAGGGTTTATTGAACGGAGTGGTTCGAATCCACTTTACAAAAAATTGTAATGAAGCTCACCAGCTCGTTAATGAAAGTAAATAAATAAATAATAAAAAAAAAGCAGTCGTAGATGCGTGCTTGCAACATGCATTTTGTTCGTATCGTTCAAACTGATTCTGTTCCTGTGTAGACTAATTTAGCAGAGAATGTAATGTTGATGGCGACGATTAAAGTGAACTCTTCAAGCAGTTCTAGTAAAGTGCGTCCGTCACCACTCAATTCATTGGCACTTCTAATCCGCCTTCTCATTAGAAACTAACTTTGCTCAAGGCATCATTAAAATCGATCAATATTGGCAGTCCACCACAACCTTTCACTTATCATGAAATACGACGTTTGTCAAAAATTAAAATTACCTTTACAAAAGTAGACCTCATTACGGAAACAAGTTTCCATGTGAGATCTGTGCTATATTGTCCGTACGAAATATAAGTGAAATAAAGATTTAATTTCTATAAAGAGAATTTTGAAAAAAGAAAAAAAAATGATGGCAATTTTAGACATTTTTTTATTAGGAAGTTTTAAAGAATTATACATATAATGATGTTTTTGTTTCCTTTACAAAAAACAACAGTAGTCAATTTTGATTTCTTGTGAGAGCAAGAAAAAAAGAACGCTTCCAAATTCCGTTTTGCTTAAATTCACTGAATTTCTGATATAATCTGTTCCCACAATACATGTGTTAACAGATTATATCAGAAATGTAGTGAAATTTAGTCAATATTATGGAATTTGAAAGGGTTTCTCTTCCTCTATTAAAGAAAGTATAAATAACTACTATTTTTTTGAAAGAAATAATATATATATATATATATATATATATATATATATATATATATATATATGTGTGTGTGTGTGTGTGTGTACACCAACTGAAGAACATGCGTAGGAGGAAGAACTAGCTGCAAAGAATTTCTTTATCATCATATGTTAACATTGAAGAGTAAAGAAATAGCAAAAAAATTATATTGTATGAGACATGTATTTGTATGTCTCATAGAAATAATAATAACAAGTGAAATTTTACATTTATACGATTAAAAATATCAAATAATACAGGGTGTCCAAAATAAAGCATGGTCCGGAACTGCGAAAGATCATTTAGAAATTGGGACAGACACAATTGGGTGTGAGAAGAGCATGCGGGACAGGAGCATGCGACAGCAACCAGTTGTTTACGTGAACGCAGACACGTGAAAGCAACCAGTTGTTTCAGAGAGAGGTGCAGACGTGTTAAGTGGTCAGTTGAATGCAGCACAAAACGGCGCTAACGATAAAACAGAGCCTGTTCATTGTTGAATGTTATGCGAAACATAATTCTTGGAAAACATGTGCTGAACTGTTTGCATAAAAGAGTCTTAAGAATGAAAGTGTGGGTTGCCAAAGCATACAACAAAATCTGCAATGCAAAAGTTACTGGCAAAATGGCGCGAAACGGTCTCTGAGCGAATAGAAGTAACTATTCGAAACGAGTTCGAAGACAAGAAAACATATAAGTAAATGATAAAAGTCAGACATAAAAACCTGCAAAAAAGTCGGACAAAATCTCAACACCGGTTATCTGTACAAGTAGGAATTCAGAGATCACCGTGTTAATATCATCAAAAAGGACCTGCATTTTTATTCATACAAATTTTCTGTTGTGACACCACTTAAAGCTTCAAGACAAACATGAGTGTGTTCAATTCTGCAGGTTGTTTCTATATGAAGTAGAATGAGGATTTTTGGACCCTCAGTTTTCATTTCTTCAGATGAGGCCTGGTTCGTCTTGTCCGGGTGTGAACTCACACAACACAGGTCGTTATACATCAGCAAGTCCTCATCAGTACGCTCAACAGCCGTGGCATGATCTTAAGATTGGTGCTAGGTGCACAATGTCCGGTTTCCGAATCATAACACGATTCTTTCATCAAACTGTTAACGCTCACCGGCATGTCCAGAAAAAGTTTATTCTATGTGTGGATCAACTCATAGAAGATTGTATGGATATTTTTAGCCAGATGGAGCAACACCACACTTGCAACCTTGTCACGAGTTCATGAGGTGTTCGGTGAGGAGAGGACAGTCAGTAGAGGCACTCAAATCTGCTGGCCACCACGAACTCCTGATCTCACTGCCTGTGATTTTTACCTGTGACGAAAGTTGAAAGAGAAAGTGTACTCAACTAATCCCCACACACTGGAAGAGCTACAACAGAACAATGGAAACGTTATTGTTGCCATCCTTCAGGCAGAGCTGCTACGCGTGTTTCTGGGTAAGTTTTGATTTGATCACATTGTATATATATTTTCTATGCTTGAACACTGAACGCTGAAAATCGGGACAATCTGCGTCCCTATAAACATTGTACCGGGAGATTGGGCCGAAACTCGGAGCGGTTCCGACAGAACCGGGACGGGTGGCAACCCTGCCTCTGATAAAATTCAGCATCGTCAAGGCACCTTAATTATAGAGCGATCATAGATACAGAATAACAGTTTTGATCTGGTATTATAGTCAACGCTTTTAATATAATATTGATGAAATAATGATATTTGGGTTAGACGCAAACCAGTAAAGAAAATAGGAAAACGAGCACATTTTATTTAATCAAATTCTTTTACAACGTCGTTTTCTAATTTTAGATTATTAAGTCACCACAGTTAAAGCTGCCATTTTGTTGCACTGTATATATTTACATGTTTAAACAAAATATAACTAACGCCACTTAAACGTTTCCGTAGCACTTTCAGGAAACCATGATAATCTATAAATTAAGACATTGTCAGCAGCAAATTCGCGAGCAAGCTGCAAGCAAGAAATACATACAAGCTTCCCAGAATATAGCATAAAACAATAGATAATAAGATTCGAGTTACATATCGGCTGTTGAATATTAATACTAAGGTTAACTACATACTCAGAGTTGAAACAAATTAATAATGCACTAAACGGCTTCGTATATGAACACCAATTAGCAATAGGATATTATTACATGAACAGCTTAAAAAGTATTTGGTACTCGAATTGTAGAATAAATTGTCAATATGAAATAAAGGAACTTCATATGCGAAAAATTTTCTTTACGAAATTTTTCGCTTTCGTTAGAGTATTGTTCGATCGAGGATTGTGCGTAGTTTCAGAATCTTCTGGTCTGTTCTTTCCACTTGATTTATCATTGCCTGAAGATGTTCCCGGGATTGGAGTTAAGTCTGGAAAACTTCTCCAATTCCTATTAATATCGCTGAATTCACTTTTGTCTCTCTTCTCATCTCTAGTCTGAAAGAAACAAAGAGGACAATAGTTATCATACGCAACGAGGAAAGCAATTTTGCCGAAGGTTCCTTGTGTGAGCAGAAAGAAGCTTTTAACAATTGACTTTTACGCCCATGTATTTCTACTCTTAAGCACACGCATGATTTAGACCGAGTCTTTAGAAAAGGTATTAGAATAAACAAGCAGATGTGCCAGTTAACTACAGAAAATCTTAAGTTTCTTGATCTTGATCTTATTTTCCAACTAATCCCAATTACTATCAGATTATTCATATCGGACTCTTTTATACAAAAGTCAGATTCCTTACATGGGACTGTTCATTTCTATAATAATAAAACTTCAAGTTTTCCAATAACAATAACTGAATTTTGGAGTCTACTGAACTAACTCACTCACTCTATGGATTATCGAACTCGCAAGTTCATCCACGCATTAACAAACGTACACCATTGGATTCTATCCTGGGCAGCTTCAAGCCAATTTTCAACATGAACACCTACTTCCCGAAGATCTCTTCTAATATTGTCCTCCCAAAGACGTCTCGGTCTTCCCAATAGCCTCCTTCTATCCGGCCTTCCAACCAGGATTGAATATAATCTTAGTTTTCCCTCCTATCCGAGCTACATGGTCTGCCACCTTAGTAGTCGCGATTTCATTATTTTTACAACATCTGATGAATCGTACAGTCCCTGGAGTTCTTCATTATGCAGTCTCCTCCACTCTCCAATCATCTCGTAGCGTTTCGGCCCGTATATCTTTCTCAAAACTTTATTTTCAAAGACACGTAATTTATGTTCATCTGCTAGGGTCATACTCCAGCTTCGCAACCGTAAAGTATTACCGGCAGAATAATCGTTCTGTATATCGTAATGATTATTAGGTTGTTACTTCGTAATGTAGTGACAGGATCGTATATAACGTGATAGCACAGTCTTCAAAATATACGATATAATCTGGTAGAGTCCGTTTGACCGTTTGCCCGTTTATTATAGTTGTTGAGTTTAAAAAATAATAGAGCAAACACTTATTGACCTTTTACCGACACCAGTTTATTACAAAAAGTTCCAATATTATATGACATAAAAGTAATTTACAGTTATTAATAAGAGCGTCCCGAACGCGGGCTCTGTAATGATGACTAATGGTTCACCTCTTTTGCAGTGATAACTTCGATTTAGGTCTTTTGGAAAGGAGAGTGTTTAGAGAATGGATACTAACTCCAGTCCAAGTTAGTAAGGTATAGGTATACCGACTCCAGTGCAAGTTGGGGGTTAGGAGAGAGTCCTGACTCCAGTCCAAGTCAGGTAGGTAGAGGTCATCACTTCTTCGCTCCGAAAGTTAGAATTTTTCGGTTTACCTTTAGACCTATCTCATCGCACGCTTCTACTAAGACATCGTTATTGCTTCGTAGTGCATCTATATCGTCCCCTATTAAATCTACATCATCCGCGTATACGAGCAGTTGATTAAAACCATTCAATGATAGTCTCTTGTTAACACCTTTAATGTTTAAAATCACATATTCTAAAGCAAAGTTAAACAGTAGTGGTGACAAGGCATCGCCTTGTTTCAATTCGCTGCGAATCTTGAAACTATCTGACATATTATTACCTATAAGTACTCTGCTCATGGGGTCGCTGAGACACATCTTCACTAACTGAACCATTTTTTTCGGAATTCTAAATCGTATCAGGATACTGTATAACTTTTCCCTTTTCATAGAATCATATGCTTTCTTAAAATCAATGAATAGCTGGTGAACCGTTCCATTGTATTCCCATTTCTTCTCCAAAATTTGTCTCAAGGCAAAAATCTGTTCCAGCGTGGATCTATTTCTTCTAAATCCACATTGGTGATCTCCAATTATTTCATCTACGTATACACTTAGGCGTGTTAACAGAATATTACTTAATACTTTATAACAGCCATTTTGCCTACGTTCATGGCGTATAGGTGGAAAAAGGTATAAAATTTTAAAATATATTACTTGCATTATTTATAAGTACTCGTCCCGTACTAATATAGCCGCAGTGCGCAAAGTGGACACTGTCGATCGATTCGATAATCGAATCGTTGATGGATCGATATATTCTATCAAACAGACCCAACGATGTTGTCGATGTAGATGGCTGAGCAAAGAAAAGCCAGAAGAGACAAATAATTATTGTTGTGATCCGACCAAGCAGAAGGTGTAAATTTGTAGGGTGATAAACACACTAAGTTATCGTGATCCTGAAAAATAAAAAGGTTTTACACGATCACACCCTGATACTGAGGAATATATTAGTACCGGTATGCTGTGGTGTTGTAGAGGTACGAAGGACTGCGCAAGAAGCACATGGTTTGCCTAATACGCAAATAGTGTTTTCCCCACGCCTGGTAAGCTGAGGAAGAAGGATTATATTGGTAGTTAATAAGAACAATACATAAAGTCATACTATATACACGGAGCAAGGAGACGGTAATTATTTCATGAGCTCCTGCAGCAGAAACGTTCCAGGTAACATTATTGTTTACTTTCTATAAGTTAAGTTGCCTCTTGGTTCCTTGTGAGTGATTGGAGCAGAACTTTATTGTTCTCTTATGACATACTATGTGTTCTCTCGAAACAGTGTAGGTCACTGCGATTAAATGTATTGATTTAAGTAAGGATGCAATTACAGTTTGTAGAGTGAACTAACCTGAAAGTACTATTCCTCGCCCGTGCACTGTCATAAGAAAGACGAAAAACTGATATACACAAAGGAGTACACATTTAACACGCAAAAGCTAATCTAACCTAACCGGTACAATTGTTTGCCGGGACAGTACCGTTCAGACTTCCCAGAACGTATTGTACATATTTCCTTGCGGAACTACGTTGCGTCGTAGGCTTGAATACTCATAATAGCAAGTGGCCGATGATGTTCCCTAACCTATAAATATTTTGAGATTAGACATCTCTAAGAAAATAATTGTGTTTGATTTAATATTGTTGTTTTGTCTTCGTGAAAGACAACGCTTATTTAACCTAACCTCCAACCGTTCGTCAGGTTTGGTGGGTAGTGAAACATCGCAAGTACAACAAACAGTTGTTAGCGGTAAAGAACATCTTAGAAAACATCACGGACAAGAATTTATCTGCAAGAAGTGCATTGTAAAGTCATTATATACTACGATATATCGTCTTTTAACGTGCAGTTGAGGTTCAAAGACAGCATTTGTTCTTAAAGACTGGATGCAGTTTGCTGAAGGCATCCTTAGTAATGCAATGTCTGTTGTAATGAATTCCTGCGCACACTGAAGATTGTTTACAGAACAGTAAGTTTGAATACGCAGTTGTATGAAAGGAAACAAAGTATTTCCTGAATATCATAAAAGTTTGTGAGTTACATGTTTATTGTTATTAACTCGTATCAAGGAAAGCATGTATCGAAAGGAAATCTTGAACATAATAATACCTGACGTCTAAGTCATATTACATTAAGAAATATTTTATTGTGTTAGGTCGTAATTGAAGTTATATCATGGTCTTGGGCCATTTCATACTCTCAAAAAAGTATTAAGTATGAGAATAAGTACACATTATTGACAGAAGTACTTAAAAAGTTACTGTGAGTACGGATTGTTAATATTGACTTTCCGCATTGTTTGGCAGGCTTGATTCGAATCCTTAATAGTATTCGAAATAAGTTTTTTGTCCGGAGTGGATTGAAGCTTGTTCGTTGCCCGATCTAGCTTGGTTTTATCGACCCTCCATAAAACAGAACGGGGGAAAAAATACATTTGTTGTTGGGACGTCTGTTTTACGTCGTAATAGGAGGCGGTTGTTGTAGGTCTGTATTTGTTCAGGGCTACTCACAGTACGTTCGGAATAAAGAATCGAAAGGTGAAATATAATAAAAATATTATATTAAAGGTTCAAAAGTGCTTTTTTATGCATTATATACGAAAGTTCAGTATATGCGTATTCTTTAAGTATTGGGGCCCATAATAAAACAAATGTAGTGTTGTTAAGGTCGGATATTGTTATTGTCTTAAAATATCTAACCAACTTCTTTGAAAATCATTCTAAATAACCGAACTGGGTTATCAAAAGTTTGTATAGGGATTATAATATCTTTAAGGGATCCCAAGTACAATATTTTATTGTGCTCGAAAATTTTATATTATCAACGCTTGTTGAAACTGAGAAGTGGCTTAATGTTTATGTAAGACATTATTAAAGTAATGTTTTCGTGCCGCTGGGTGAGTGGGTCCATATTTAATAATACGCACATTCACATTTATTCATGTTCTCAATAAAAGTGTATCTCTTAAAAGTAAAGGAAGAAATAAATGAAAATAAGGGCAACAGACCTTTATTTCCTAATTTCATTGAGGTATTTTCTTACAAAAAATGAAAGTAGTCCAATGATCATCCAAGACAGTTGTGCCATCTCTCAGTCTAAGGTTGAAGGGAGATAGTATATTGGAAAATACCAAGGTAAGGCCTCTTATATCACCATGTATTTCACTGCTGGAATATTGTAGTGTGTCAATATGTTTTTAGTAATATACTGTTTGTGTTACAGCTATTCCGAAATATCTGAATATTTCTTACGTAGTCGTTCTATGTATCTTCGTTTTTACGCATATATAGCTTAGGGAAGGAACTCATTGTCTCGCTCGATCCTATCGATCTTTATATGGTCTCGTTTAATACTCGAGATTTTAGGTCTAGATTTGCAACCTAGGCATCTTGGGGAGTCGACAGACTTATTTCATCTTTTCAAGGGTAGTCGTTAGTTCATTTAGCGTGACGCTTGGTCAACTATTATCTACTTTTTCGGTTATTTGTTTACTTCAACTTGTGTCACAGATCCCTTTGGCTTTGAATAGCTTCAAAATACTTTGTTGCGAAGGGTGTAGAGGTACATTGTACACTCGCCAACCTCCTCCTGTAACTAGTAGACGTCAAGATTGCTCGGAGAGTAGCCCATACCTCGCTCACGACAGTCCTAATACTGGCGGCCGGACAAGGATACGTACCCGAGACCGTGATAACCTTGTAACGTTCTTAGAAGTAACGAGATTCCACGCTAATTATTACAGTCCGATTTATCGCCTATTTTGTTAATTGGAATTATTGAGGTTTTCCATTCCTTTGTGAGCTCCTCCTTTCTCCATATAGCACGTATCAATTTATGTAGTTCCTTGATTAGTGCACTTCCTCCTGCTTTAATTGATTCGGGTATTCTTGGTGATTTGAAATTTTTCAGTTCCTTTACAGACATTTCAGCATTTGGAGTCTACTGAATAGATAATAATAACGCATTTATCCCTTATCTGCTTAGCACTTTTCTAGGTGGATACACTGCAGTCATGGTGCAGTAAAGACAGGGTTGAAAGAGGAACAAATTAGTAACAAGCTGAAAATTGGTATGATGATAGGGTAATGTGTCAGCAACAACATTCTCAAATTCCCCTAAAATTCCACGGTAGCTTTTCACGCCATTTTGAAATATGGTCGCATCTGTAAAGGATCTTTTAATATCATCGGCCTTCACGTTTATGCTTCTGGTCACCATTTTAATTACTGAAAGCGTGACGAATCATATATCGCTGGAAAGGCTATGAACCGAAGATTCAACAAAATACACTTGCCCATCATGTCGAATTTGTAGAAGAGGAAGATGACGAACAATGAAAAGTTTCGAGGAAGCGTCATATTTTTAAATATCGTTTGAAGTTTACAAGACTGAGTGTTATCGTGCGCCAACAGAACCACACCAACAAATGACTTAGACACTTATGTTAAAGATACTCAACAATGACACAGGTTGGGAGATAATTCTATAACCAATTTTACTTTCGGAGTACTATGTAAGCAAGGGAGAAAAATTACATTCACGTTCAGGACTCTAGTCAATGTCAAAATTATGACAGAACCACGACGAGTTTTACATCGTTGGAAAGCTCATGAAATGCAAATTCTAAAAAGGGGGACCATTTGTGTCCATCGTGCTTAACTGTCGAAGAGCAAGAAAAAGAAAACCGATTTAAAAACATATTTATTTCCTAAATTCTTGGAAGTTTGCAACACTACCAGTTATTTGCAATTCCTACCAACGTATACCTAAGACACTTATATCAAACACATGCACCAAGATTCACAAAGATCAGTTCAAATACAGTTTGATTTTTTAAAAAAATGGTTACCAGATAATATCTACAGAGATTATATAGAAATGTGAAGAAAAGTGTACAGGGTGTCCGGGAATTCCTGTTACAGCGTTTGGGGAGTTGAAAGTAGACATAAAAATAAACAAAACACAAGCCTCAAAGCGGCATCCTTTCCGAGTGATACGCTTGGTAAATTGCGCGGCACGGAACTTTGAGGCACAAAGACGAATAGCCGTGACACCGGTAGTGTGGAATTTCACACACAAAGTCATAGGGGTAGTAAGTACCCAGAACTATCAAAATTGAAACTCCAGAATAATTGCGCAAGTGATTTTCCAAAGGAAGTGATTGATTCCCGGTTATGTTTGCAAATAAAGATGGGTCAAAATGAGCGGTAAACAAGAAAGTACGTGATATATAAGTTATAATTTTCTTCGCCATGTCGGTAGTGCAAACAGAACTAAAGATATGAAGAATTGTGGGTTCATGAAACTGCTGGATGCATATTTCCGTCAATATTGTGTTTAGAAGATAAGAAGTAATACCGAAGCATAATAATTTGCAAGGAAGTAAAAGTATTTTTGACAAAATATTGAATTCTAGAACAATATTGTATGTTTCCATCATTGCATGTATAATATTTAAAATACGAATCCGAGCAGGGTGGCCACCCATCCCGACTTTAGGCCCGTTGTCCCGATTCAATGTTCGGCGGGAAGCAGATTGTCCCGATTTTCAGCGTTCAGAGATGAACAATCAAGAATATTTTTATTTGATGTTATTAGTCGTATAGGCGCCGAACTACACTTATTATCTTTTTGAGATTATTTCACTTTTCTCTATTTCTTTTCTTCACTCTTTTTAACGCATCATGATAAAACAATTCTTTGCAAGCTAGTTCCTCCTATGAAACATGGTCTTCAGTTCTTAAGCACAGAAGATTCAGTAGAAGAGGGCACTCATATATAGAGCTGTTGGAAAATCTTTTCAGTTTTGAGTGTCACTTCATATAATTTATTTGACCTGTACTGATATTCTCAGACCCCAGGCACAGAGTTTGTCCCGATTTTCTTGAACAGAAAGGTGGGAACCCTGAATCCGATTGCAAGCGAGGATTTATTTATTGTCTTTTTGCCATGGCGGAGTTAAGGCCACAAAGGCCTTCTCTTCCACTCAGTCATTTACATACATAATCTAAACAAGCAGTCAATTCAGTGGACAATAATAACTTAGAAATAAAGAACAAACACTAAGTTAGCACAGATAACTACATAAAGGAAAAATCAACCACGGACAAGCAGACACACACACTCCCCCCCCCCCCACACACACTTACATGTTAATACAACTCTTACATAAAATACACAGACCTGTTCACCATTTATGAGACTAATAAAACATATCGACATACATCGACTATAATATAATAATAATATTATTTACAGTGTTTATTTTATCGTCGAGTGTGTATAGACTAAGATTTTGATTGGAGCAGCTCTGTAACCTACTTCTTAAAAGTAGAGGTTGACTGCAGTTGTCGTATTTCGGGCGGAAGATCATTCCAAGCTTGAACGGTGGAAACCGTAAACAATTGGGAATAGACAGTAGAAGAGTGATGAGGGACCGAGTGTAAATTGATTTCTCTTGACCTGATATTGCGATCATGGTAGGAGCTAAGCGACTGAAAGCATTCCTGCAAGTAGGAAGGTTGTTGAAGACGAAGTATTTTGAAGAGAAGTGTTAAGTTGTGTAAGTTACGTCTTTCATTAAGTTTAAGCATTGACAATTGTCTATAGGAGGGAGTCAGGTGGTCTGAGTACTTGAGGAGAAAAATAAATCTAAGACAGGCATTTTGTAATCGCTGTAGTCGCCTGGCTAGTTCATCCTTGAGATTGGTTAGAATCACGTCACAATATTCCAGGTGAAGGAATACTAATAACTTAACAAGAATTGATTTGATATGGATGGGCAAAAAATGTTTAAGTCTAGTGAGTGAGTGTAGGGACGAGAATGCTTTCTTGCACATTTCGTTGATGTGTGGTTTCCATTCTAGGCGCTCGTCTAGGATTACACCGAGGATTTTTTACTGTCGGAGAGTAGGGTATAACAGTCTGGTTTAGACATACTGCTGGAAGATAATCCTTTTGCATGTACTGAGTTAGTTGGTTGGACGATACATGTATACATTTCGAGTTACCTGGGTTAATAACTAATCCGTTTTTAGATGATCACTCGCTATTTTTTTTAAGACAGATGGGAGGTCAATTACATACATACAAAATAAAAGAGATCGCAGGACACTGGATTGGGGTACTCCATGAGTTAGGTAGCGCAGCGAGGAATTTTTACCGGCTACACTTACGAATTCTTTCCTATCGCACAAATAGTTTTTCACCCATCTAACGGCTCCCTGGAAGAAATTTTAAGAAATAAGATAATTTCTGCAGTAAGATATTGTGTTCAATTGCCTGAAGTGCATGAGAAAAGTCTAGAAGCGTAAGGTAGGTGATATCTCATTTATCTAGCGCCAGACTTATATCATCCGTGATGGACGCTAGAGCAGTTGTGATATTTGAGAAATCGCGCTAGAAGTAGTTCCATTTAATTGTACTCTGTCGGGTGTGTCCGAATTTGGTCGCTGACAAAGTATTTAAGCACCTTTAAGAGGGCAAGAAGGATGCTGATCGGACGAAAATCATCCACATTTAATATGTCTTGTGTTTCGGGGAACACCAATACTTGTGCTATTTTCCAATCAGTTGGGAAAGTACCAGACCTGAGGCTGAGATTAAACATATTAGTTATTGAATCAATGATATGAAACCCTTAGAATAGCAAAGGCGTATGCGCCAAAACGCAGTTCTGAGAAAAACACGTTCAAAGTTTCATTGCATTGGTTTCCTAATCTCGCGCTACGTAGCATACGCCTTAACACGAAGGAGTGCAGCGTTGCGTTCTTTAGTATGCTACGATTCAAACTGTCTCGAAAATATGTGAGTTCTCTTTCCAATTAAATGATTGCAAATAAAAGATTAGTGGAAACTTATTACTTCAGAACCGAAAGGCTGTTTTATTTATGTGAATAAATTACATTTTGACGTAAGCACAGTAATTATCACTAGTATAATTTAACACTAGTTTGCAAAATACCCGTATTCTGTTCCAATTTGCGCAATTTTTGTTGACACGTACAGTTATAGTAAAACATGTTACACTTAGAAAATAGTTCTTGAATGTTAAGCATTGCATTTGCACTGTACAGATAAAAGAATGAAGTAAACTACATTAAAGTGTGTTCAATAAACGTAAAAGAGAACAAAACAAAAACAACTAAAGAGTCCAACTATTAGTTGAACTCACCAAAGCAAAATGCGGGCGCAGGCGCAATATGCTTGGAGAAAAGTTTGTTGTTGGAGCTGGATTAATAGTTTAGCAGGTCCTCATCCACTTGTAGCTTCTCTTCCCCATCGCCTAAGCGATTCAAATTTTCTTGAGACGAAAATATGCTGTTGAAATAAATAAATATCCATGGTGCGTTGTAGGAATATATGGAAGAAGCGCTCGAAGATCTGCCAGCTTTTCTGAGGAAATATCCACAGGTTTTGCGTATTTTGCCGGTATGTTGATTGAAGAAAGGTCGAAATGATTCTGCTCGTAATGTTGTCCACGCTCAGGCCGGGCGCATACGCCTCTACTATTCTCAACCTCCTCTGTCATTTCGCTGCAGTGCATACGGTCGACCGCATTGCTTTATATCAATATAATTTTCATTCACTTCTGAGGCGTATCAACAGTTCTTACTCACAGGAATGAAAGAGGGAGGTTCAAAATATCTGATGCAAGAGAAAACAAGAAACGCTATATTGGTGGATACGCCTTTGCTATTCTAAGGGCCTCATATATGGTAGTATCATATTAACAAAAAAGAATCGAAATTTGATCGGTACCTACAGAAGATGACTTTGTCCTGCATTTAGCTTTTTCAACTGTTTCAGGGCCAATACATTCAAAGGAAAATTCATTTAGAGCATTTTGATGATTCGCGTTATTTGTATATGGTAAGTTGTATTTGACTGAATTTGTAGGTTTTATGTTAGCGAATGGCTGATGAGCTAATCAGGCGTGAATTTATTATTAATTCGTTGCTTTATTCTTTTTTCTCTAATACCCAACAAATTTAGCTTGTGCCATATTTCTCTTTTGTTTGTCGTATTATCTATTAATTGCACAGCAAAGTTTCGTTTCGATTTTCTAACTAACTGAGTGCATTTCTTTCGTAAGATCCGAAATATTTAGAAGTGGTTATGTATGATATCTTCATTGTTTCTTTTATGGGCCCTTATATATCTTCTGTAGACAGCATTGTGTGCAGACATAAGACTATGGATCTCTTTGTTTATTCAAATATGATGAAGTATGCTTGGTTCAAAACTAGATACACTGACGATAGAGAACTCAAAACTCTAATTAAATTTTCTTACTCTCACACGAAGTGTTGATCATTTCAAGTCCAACCAGTGTTCAAGAGCTAGACAATATTTCATTAACGAGATGTGTTCGATATGATCAGTACGTTTGCTTAACACATTCCACGCGGTCAAACCTTAAATAAATTGACTATCATACTTATACTGATAAACTTAGTAGATACCTATTAACCTCCTTAAATGTAAGCGTGGTTCGCTTTTAACACCTAAATGATAAAATAAGTTCGTTTTCAATAACTTTGATTTCTTTCCCCATTGTAAAATTTGACTTTGGTGACTCCTAGTTCCTAAACTGTTGAAAGGTTGTCTATAGTCGTTCTTTCTTCTTTACTCAGTGTGGCCAGGACTTTCTAAAAACAATGAACATTAACCGGCACGAGGCACATCATTTGGCTAGCTTTCTTTATAAGCAGAAACTAAGTATCTAACAAAAATATAGGTACAACTACAGGGACAGTGATGTATGCATGGCTTATAACAATGCTTTGCTTTTCAACATAACTTATATCACTTCGAGTTTTGATTTACTAGAAATTTAACTAAGTAAATTTGCGAAGGTTTTAATTTACTAGACAAAACTACGTATGTTAACGAGGATTTGCATTGACAATTTCTACTTCTCAACCTAAAAAAAAAAGTCAAGTATTGGCTTCCACAACTTTATATTTGACCCATCAAAATATTGTCCTGCAGGGCCCATCGTTGTGTGCATAAGTTAAGAGACTGAAAAAGCGAATTTAGGTTTAATTCAATATGTCTTCAATAGAAAACAAGAGCTCATAAACAAGTTAATTGCATTTGAATTTTATTTAGACATCTAAGGCTCAGGTTGGAGTAGCGAAGGGGAATAGAAAGGATTCGGGAAGGTGTCGGCCAGGGTCTATATTGAAAGTGCCATTCAGGCATTTGCCTGGTGTGACTGAGGAAAACCCTAAAAAAAACTCAGAATGGTCAGCCGCTAGCATCGAACCCACGACCTCTCGAATACTACCACAAGGCTCTACCATTGAGCTACAGTGGTTCGGGAGAAACAAGTCAATGTTCTAACGTTTATTACAGCAATTTTTAGTTACATTTTAACTCAAAATGTGTTTATTTTTTTTCCGGTCGGTTACAGAATGGTATGTGTTTCCTTACAATATTAATAATTTCCAACAATCGTTTCAATTCTATGTTTTATACAGCAATTAACTCCCTTAAAAGCAGAACGAATCGCGAAAAATGAATTAAAACTTCAGTTAGCTGTAAGATTCCATGTAATCAACAAAAGCTTTTCCAGCATACTTGTTCCATGAAGATGCTATCCAAATGAGATTCATACCTCGGTATGCAATAGCAAAAGCTATAGAGTTAAACTAAAAGCTGTGTAAAGTACTGTACAAGTAGGTGTTTAAAGTGTCCTATTTTAAAGGACAATTGAAAGGGTCATTGTTCTTTGCCTCCATTTCATTTAAGATAGATTCCGTTAAACCAAGTGCATAGAATAAAATATATTGTTTCTTGACACTTACCCTGTACTCACTTAGAGGTCTATTTTTATCACCAGGATTTACAGGCTTTCCATATTGATCGAACGTCATTTGGTAAGATGCACTTGCCCTGGAAATAACAAAGAACTCACTATTCTAAATTGTCTACATAGTTTTTGGAGTAGTCTAATTATTTTTAATATTCTAGAAAAATCAACTATTAATCCATATATAGTCCGAACTTAGTTGCTTTATGCAACCAAACAAGATTATCTTATACACATACTCTATGTAAACCTACATTTTAATATTGTATTAATTAAGGGTTTATTTATTTAAATATTACATTCTTTACTTAAACACCAAATTCTTAAATTTTAACCACGGTAAAAGTGAACAACTTCTAAACTCCAAGCGATTTAAGAATTTTTCGAAATTCATCAACGATACAACGGTTGACATAACATTAACCTTACGGCGGACGCGTTGGCGCATTAAGTGCGCTATGACGTACAGTTTTGTGTAGTACCCTTGTGCCAAAAGAGGCTATGTCCTTGTACCCCTGATCTATTCTTCCAATGGAATGGTCATTATACAGACCGAGCTGCTTACTTAACGTAATCAGCAAGATTTTTGAAAAAGTATTAATTAATAGAATTAATGACAAAAGAGAAAACCTAGAACACTGTAACCTACAATATGGCTTTCGTCGGGGTAAATCCACTGAAGATGCAATAAATGAGTTCTGCGAGGCAGTAAATACATTAAAACAGGATAATTGCAAATACGTCATGGGAGTCTTCTTTGACATTGCCGGCGCATTTGATAACGTGTGGCGTTATCAAATGGTATCAGTATTGAGAGAATTGAAAAACATTGTCATCCAAACGTCTGGAAGACAATAAAAAAATTACTTCCAAAACAGAACAATAGAAATTGATACGGCTGATGTCGTCGTGAGCAAGGATCCGAGGAAATGATGCCCGCAGGGCTCAGGGCTGAGGCCAATTGTTTGGGATGTGATGTTTCAACCATGTCTTGAACTGATGAGCGGACTGGAAGAAGTGAAACAGCATTATTCTACTGTTCACCTTCCACCATTCTTGCACATCCTCTTCTTTCAGATGTATTCTTTCGATAACCTCTTCCCTGAACACATTTCTTAGTTTCTCCTCTTTCAGTCTCCACCAACTAATTTTGGGCTCTCCATTTTGCGCATTTATTACCTTGCAGTTCTTAATTCCTTAAGATGTTGTTTTCGGCACAAGATGAAATCTTTTTTGCTTTCTTTCCACTACTTTTGTAACTTTAAAGATGCTCCTTCTTCTGGAAAAATGTATTGAAATTGCCAGATCGAATGTAGTTGCAAAGTCTGCCTTCACTGTATTCTATGATCTTGAAGAATTACGCAAGATTTGCATGATGAATACATTTTCGAAAGTTATCCGCTTTCATTATTTAAAATGGGGGTAGAGGAATGACCTCGTTTAACTTTAGAAGAATGGGATTACATTTAAAATGGAAGAATAAATAAATAAGAATACCAGCTATAAACAGAATAACAACAATATCAACATAAAAAATAATTGAACAATTTAATATTTTTCCTTTTCATATAGGTTCGTTTTTCCAGCAACATTGTATATCCTTGACTTTAATATAAGAATTTAAATGCACATTTTTATAAGTACTAAATAAACGTGATAAGGAAAAATAAAATATTAAGATCTAAAATTTCTTGGCGCACGGCACTGCTCTTGAGAGTAATATCTTTCCACTTCTAACCTTTAAACGCCGATTGACGCAACTTCTGAGTCAGCGCTTTAACCTCGAAAGCTCAGCCTCTAATTAACCTAGAAAGATGATCTTGGTATCAATGTATTTCTGAAGGATCAAGTTTTCCGCCGATATGCATTTTATGAATGTAGGTGTACCATGGGGAAGAGGCGAAGGGTGAATTTCGTGTTTTATTTCATCAGGTTTTTTGAGGGTCATCTCCTCCGCCCTTGGGGGTACACTCATAAAATCTGGTATGGGAAGCGATGAAGTAGTCCACTACCTGGTAATTCCCTGTATGCGTACTTGTTGCATATATGGAGAGAGGAGGACAAAGTTGGTCAATTTTTTAGGTCTCATTTTTTTTACGTAAATTACAAATATTTCCAGGACGGTTCCGTATAGGACAAGATATCTTTTCACTGAACTGGTCTAGAAGCATAATTCCTGTTGCTGTGTGTTCTACGGACAAGGATCGGGCTAAAGTCCATGACAGAATAGGAAATGCACTTGAATAGCATATATTTAACTTTGAAGTACTTACTTAGACCGTATCACAAAGAAGCTATGTGTGTGGCGAGAAACAAGTGAAGTGATGTCTCACCCCGGAGGCAAGAATTGATGCACACTACCTAAATGCGCTGCTTCAAACAAGACTGTTTTCATTGTTTTCTGTTTAGGACACTCATTTCTTTGAACTATTATTCTGGAATAGAATGGAGTCATACCAGAACATTTGCAATGGATGGAATACGTGACTATAACTCAGGACGGAATAGAGGTTGGGTGAGGATGTGTATAGAAAGTCGGCCAGAGACTATAGTTTCGAAGACTGCATCGCATCATTAACCTAGTGTAACTAAGGATAATCCTGGATAAACCTCAGTCAGGATAACCTCCGCTGGAATCGAACCTAGGTGCTACGAAACACGAAGCCAACACTCTACTAGCTGAGTTACGGCTACTCGGTAGATGTTTAATAGAAACTAGTCAATACGTTAAAGACATTTTTTTTAATTTCACATAAAATGTAAAGCCATTAAATTGGTCTACATTTCATTATCACTTTTGGGAGAGAAATATGCGCTTTTAAGTAGATGTCATTAAGGTGGACATTGTAACAAATATTTTCTGAAGTGGTGGAAATATATATCCATACTTTCTCATGTATTTTAGTTGTATTGTAGATAATGTAGACATGAATTTTCACATTTTAATTTCACTATTATTGTCATATATCTAAATTATCATGTATTAGACATCTTCCCCCAAATGAGTGAACATCTTACACTGATGTATTGTGTAAGATGCCTATTTTGATATACCAGTTTAAAGGTCCACATATTCGTTGTGTATAATTTAGATTTATGTAGTTCCATCAGTATGATCACGAATGTTTACTATATATACTGTATTTGTGCAAAATTTTGCTTTTCTCCTCAAGTACTCTACAATGGCTCCTAGACCAAAAATGTGTGACATCTTTCCTCAATTCATTATAACATTTTCGTTCAAAACGAGCTACAAAGAAGCACTACAACATTATCGTTTATTGCAATCGATTAAAAGCTTTCAAGAACAGTGCCAGTAAAGCGATATAATTAATTTGATCACTACACTTGCAAGTTTATTACTAAGCGACTGCGTCCACATGTAAAATTCTGCTTTTAACAATTATCATTCTGAAATAGCGAAATTTGTTGGCAATTTTCAAGCATTTATATACAGCTACGAGTTTTTTTTATCACAGTATATTCGCACAATGAGATATAAGAACTTGCATATTAGTGTTCTGGAATCTTTTTTATTATCTTTTTGGTCTGAAATGACAAATATATGCTATTTATTCTATACATTATGAAAGAAAATATTAAACAAACAGAAGAAAGAACGTTTGAAAGAAAACTTCCATTGCTTCAACACAAATATAGAAGCTTTGAAGAAAAGAGCTTGCTTGATTACAAAGAATGTACCCAAGGGATAATATTAGTAAAATTTGGCAAGTTGGAAATGCCGCGAAATAGAAAGAAATGAACTATTACAGTGACCAATTTAAGCATTATCTCTTACACAAAATATAGATCTACACGTGCATTGTTAAATTTCAAGACCAGTAAAATATATATGTTCACGCCATATAAACGCATACCTATTGCTTGTATGTTTTCCCGACATTTCTTGACAATGCGCTTCTTTCTGTTTTTTCTTACTTCGTTCTTTCTCTTGAATCTGACTATTTTCACACAACATTTCTCCGTAGCGAAACTTCTCTAATTCATCTTGCCTTTCTTTTTCTTTCTTACGTTTCTCAGCTTCATTTTGTGGCATTTCTGCCTGACACTGTTCCTCTGTCTCTGTTTGCTTCTCAGCTACACGCCTCAGTTCAGCATTTCTTTGCGCAATTCTCCATTTATCTTCTGCACTCTATAAAATATTAACAACAAAACTTATGTTAATATTAATGTAATATGGAAGACCTATGACAGAAATTTATTCATAAGTTTCTACCATTGAATACTTCACTGATATATTAATGGAAATTGCATTTAAGTAACGTAATAATCCTCATGTATATATAAGTACACTGTAAAAATAGGAGACACAACGTTCATCCAAAAAATGGAGGCAGCTGAGCTGCCTCCACTTTTTGGATTAACCTACATTCAGCCAGTTTTCGGTTGAACGTTTTACTCTCTGTAAAATTTCAAAATGCGCATATATGTCTTTTCCAACGTTTTTCATTGAAGCAGAACATTTTTTGAAAGTAGAAAAGAAGAAAATGTAATGTTCCTATAATTTTTTCTTAAAAATAAAGAAAAGATAAAAAAAGTTCAGGTGGTCGAGTTTCGATCAAGGGTCCACAAGCACACTGGTGAAATGCTCTCGCCACTTAGCTACGAAGGCAGTTGGTGTTTAAGGTTTTCCGAGTGATATTTGTAGCTAGGAATTTACTGCGCAGGAGGTTAATGATTAGCATGTTGTAGATTTGACTACGAGGAATGTCTGCAGAAAAAAAAGGAGAGATACGTTTGCTACTGTGTAAAGATTT
The DNA here is from genome assembly GCA_022664845.1 of Lepisma saccharinum. Classification (NCBI taxonomy): domain Eukaryota; kingdom Metazoa; phylum Arthropoda; class Insecta; order Zygentoma; family Lepismatidae; genus Lepisma; species Lepisma saccharinum. The sequence goes on along the minus strand of JAGDQP010001743.1, from coordinate 20,044 downwards.
ATACCCAACTTAATTCCTCTTTCCACGAATGCAATAATGTCGTTCTCGATCCACCAGTCAACTGTTTACTGCTCACAATGTAAAAGCAACATAAACACTCAAAATGGTGGGGCGTTCAGTTTCAAGCAAGTAGCTTTACTCCTGTTATTGGATTATAAAATATCCAACCAAGGCTTAAACTTCACCCACAAAAGTACGTAACCTCAAAACGGCCAGTTTAGCTTACACTTCGATCAGAAAATGACCGAATTTTAAGCGTAAAATAAGTTGAACGTTCACCGACGAAACACTTTGGCCAGTTTCAGCTAATTTTCAGTTAACGTTAAGCCATTACAAAGAAAATGTTAAACTTTAAAATGGAGTTAAGGTTACCAGTCTTTCCACTAAAGGGCATACATTATATCCACATTTAAGAGTAAATAAAACGAAACGCTAATTTTCGACTTTTGTTTCTCCATAAAGCGGAGTAACTTTCATCCATTTCGTGTTTCCACTTTTTACAGTGTATACAAAAAAAAAATACGTAATGCAAAAATCGCAAATTCTTGTTGGTTGTTTGCCTGATTCCCACGGACCAATAATTTCCGGAACAGCTACGACAGAAGAAGTTTTAGCCACAATAGAAACAAACCTGTCTTGTATTGATTTTTAAAAGTTCTATATTGCTCAGAATTTATCAAAAATAAAAATACGACAGAATTTGTTTCCTTAAAATTAGGACTCTGTTTGAAAAATAGCACAGCATTTTTTTTATTTCTCATGTATATATACTATGATCCTCTAAAATTTGTTGGTGCATTAAGTTAGCACTTCATATATGATTCTTAATGCATGGTTGGGCAGTGGCCAAAAGTTTGATTCTAGAGAATGCGTACTTATAGGGTGATCTAAGTCTGACAACACACGTTTATTTATAAAATTATTAACAAATGGAAAACGGATACACATTAATGTACACTAGGTGGAATGCACTATCAGTTAGAGGCAAGGTTCATCATGGCCGCCATCTTCAAGCTTGCTAGTTTTTTAAATGAGAAGAGGGTCATATAAAATAACAATTTAGGCTACAATTTTACCCGAAATACATTTGTGAAGCCAGCTGTGTCATAAATTTATGTTTGAGGGAGTTAATGAGATGCCACATTAATATGCGTAGTTGATTCGAAAGCCTGGAAATACTCTGTTATTCTGAAAGGGAGCAAGAAATTAAAATCTAATGTGTACTAATGAGTACTGGGCACCATTTATGCGGTATTATCAAATTTTTAAGTGTTGTCTTACAAATCAACGTGTATGTTCGGACTTAGATCATACTATAAATACTTATCCTTTTGGACCAAACCTTTAGCCACTGCGCTCGTCTTTATGGACGAAAGCACTTTTAATCATGCTTTCTGGGAGCTTATTGATACTCCTCTGCCAACTTTGGTCCAACAGCGCTGTGAACCATCGATAGGTTTACTTATTAGTATGGTTTAGACAAAATGTGACTAAAATTAGCAAAATATGTTATTTGTTGCAAAACAAATCGCAAACATTCATGGCAAGGGTAACCGTTTTGTTGTTTATTCATAAAATTCGCTAACGTTTATAAGGCATCAAACATGTTTGATAATCCTGAAAAAGCTATTTATTTCAAGAATGTTTTATTTATACTGTCCCATACAGTTTAATAGACGTTCCAATTATTCTGTCCATGGAGCCTTCCAGATTTAATAACACTTTAACCTGCAAGCGTGGAATGCGAAATTTTGTTGATACACACACATAGTCTTCGGAACGTAATACAGCAGATGGCGAGATGCAAACTCGTCCCGTTCCATACATATCCGCATATACAAATATATTTTATCCAGTGTTTCAAGGAGGTGATCAGCCAGTTAATTTTGACGTGCTTATTCGTTTCATGTGCAACATTTAAATTTAGCTTTGCGTTAAAAAAAATGGAAAGCTTTCAAGCCTGATTGCAAATGTCTTTTACGAAGGTGAAACAATGTTAGGTACTGTGTACCGTCTGACCAACTATTACCAGAACTGGCAACTATGACTTTCCTTTTATTACTTATCGACTTATTTATCAATTTAATGATCTTTTCGTTATAACATGGTAAGAAATGGCGTCGACGACAAAAAAAAAAGTATCAGAATATTGATACTTGCTGGAGATGAATCAGTATCATTGCGATTCATGTTTTTGAGATCTGTCAAGGCTACTAACGTAATTTAAAGCAATTGATAATTTCACGAGATATAACATTCCATTTTCTAGAGCGATGACAATACAATAAACTCCATGAAGTAAACAAAGTGTTTATCACAAGCTTTTTGTTAGTGGAAATTAACCTAAAACTATTTTTTTAAGGAAGGTGGAAAAATTTAGATCAGCTCTAAATAATAACAAAATCTGAATCTAAAAAAATCCAAGTTTATGATTTAGCTCGGCCGAATGTTTAAAGATGAAGTAAGCTGACACTTCTAGTTTTCATACGAAAGTTTGTAGATTAAATCTCTGGTCGATAATATTTTGGAACCACAAATATGCTGGGGAAATAATAAGTAAAAACAATTAAACAATAGTAGAGACTTCTATAGTAATCCAGTGAAAAGGGGGCTAGGTCAAAACGTAAGTAATTCGAGAAAGCATGGAACTTGGCAGAAATGTAGTACTTATTGAACTAAACATCATGTCAATACTCCCCACCGTTCCAGTTTGTGCTTCGACCGCCACATTGGAGATTTGAGGGACTCGGGGTTTTTACACCAGTTACTTTTTAATACGTAATAAAATCTACATGGTTCGCAGTAGAAACAAACACTAGGTATCGTTGCATTTTTTATGTTTATTTATATGAGATTTATTATATTACTATTGTGTTGTAAATTTGGGAGAAATTAAAGAACATATTTTCAAAATAACATTTTTTTTTAAATTTTTTTGTCATTTTGGGGCACTTGTAGCCTACCGTATAAGGCAATAGGTTTTAACCTACATCGAATATTGAGTCCATACATTCACCATGTGTTTCCTAATTGTTATCGTTTTTTGTTAATAAGCAAGCAAGTGAGCAATGTTTTTGATTATCTTGTCAGAATTTGAGAAGTGTGTTGAATTAGCTTTTAACTTGCTCTTAAATAAGTGACCACTTAATTTTTTTTTCTGGTAGGGAGCATGCACTTGAAGGAAAGTATTTTAGATTTTTATACTCTGTTGCCCTCCCTATAAAAAGAATTACAGATTTAATTGAATTTTTGTCACTGTATTTCGTCCTTGGCCTTTCAGCAGAGTGATTATTGAGCCAAACGACGTTAGAGAAAATATCAAACATACGTAGGATAAGAGAAGAATGCGGTGTGAAAGTGGCTAACAGAGAGTGTGATTTTTGAGTGAGCAATTCTGAAAATTTTGATGATTAATTCTTAAGCTCTATCACATTTCTCTTACTCTCTCTCTCTCTCTCTCTCTCTCTCTCTCTCTCTCTCTCTTAAATTGGTAAATCACTAACTTAGAACATAGCCTGCTGTAAGATTAAATGAGTTAGATGTGCTAGTCTGTTAAGGTAGTAAGTTATTTTAGAATAAGGGGGCAAATAGGTCCCTAATCAGCGTAATTATAACTTCCTAGAGATTAAGTGATTGAATGGTATCATAGGTTAATTCTATCTATTTCCTATTTTCAACAAACTCTTCTAAGAAATAAGGAGCAAGCGGAATAGTGCGGTAGCTAGGTCCATGAATGATCGGACTAGTCGTAAGCCTCAATATTTTTCCATATTCTTAAGAAATTTGGTTTATCTTAGAAGTAAGAGTAAAAATAATGTGTGAGAGGAATGAGTGTGACACTACACTTAGAGAAACTTGAATATTAGAGTTTTAATAGGAAATTATACTGTCCCTTGATATTTTTGAAGTGGCAAATTGTAACGTTTCATTCTTTCTCTTCCAACATTTTGCTTTTCGGGAAGGGGATTGAATTTAGAGAGAGAAGACCAAAGTTAGAATACCCACATCAATTAGAGTCTGATAGTACAACTAAATAAAAAAGCTCTCTAAGGACAAAAAATCTGCCTATTCTTTTATATATATGTATATAAAGAGATATATTTTGTTCACCTATCCTCCTATGTTCATGGTCTCAGTTCTGAGGGTCAGATCGGCACTGGGGAAGCATCTTCGATCAGCTAAGTGTAGTCTACTTAGTTACTCTCAGTATAATTTTTATGGACGTGGTATGGCCGTGTGTCATGATTTTTTTGATAACTGAAACTCTAATAGCGTATTTAAGAATTAAATTTTTTGTCTGAGACCTTTTAGACTGATCCATATCCGGGCAACTTTTTTTATTAGAAAAAAAAAAACTTGAAAATTAAAAGTAACAGTTTTCCAAAGTTGAGCAATTTCTACGAGTTTCCCAAAAGCAGGATTGTGCTATTTTAGCTACATCCACGTCACAACCGTTTGAAGGCAAAGAATCAGCCTCTATTTTAAGAAAATGGCGCCAAAAATAGTTTTACCTTTTCATTTGTCACATAAACATTCAGGACACAAATTTTTCAGGAGTACAATATGAAAGATCAATTTCTTTTTCATTTTAAGTCGTTATTACCATTTTTCACATAGATCGAACGGTTACTAAATTATCACCGGTTTTAATGTTGCCAATTTCAACTCTTAGCAGAAAAATGAATTTAAAACATATATTTTAACTACAGTGTTAGGAAACACATTGGTAAGTCGAAAATGGCTGGATACAGTGAGAGCAAATGTTGGATGTCAGTGATCTGGGACTCCTTGTCAGCCATCTTGAAAGCCATCGGATTTGTGTCAAGAGTTGTAAATGGAAAGGGCATAATATGAGATATCGCTTTAGGTCATTTAGTTCCTAGAAATTCAAAGATGAAGTTGTTTTGTTTGTTTTTTTACCTACGTCTATTTGTTTAAGAAATGGATACTATGAAATCGTACGAGATGGTGCAAATGCCTAGTGGTTGTAGCGTCAGGGTGATTGGAGCTGAATTCAAAGCGCGTTGTTTGCAGAGAGCAGACAGAGCATTGGATTGAATTGAATGAACCTTTATTGTGGTGGGGCGGGATGCTCGCAACAGTCTTCAAGATATTGAAGGAATTTGAAGAGATGGGATCTGTGCGTGACAGTAGATCGGAAAGAATACTTCTGGTAACTATTACTCTCAGTACTCGACAATTACAGGCAATACCAGCTGTCAGTCGGAAGTCCGTATTACGGGGCTGTATGAAAACAGATGGCATTGCATAAACTACAAATGGAACACCATCTAAGTGAGGATGACCCAGACAGCACAATAGACTGTAGAGCAATGGAATGAGGATCCAATGTTTCCTTTGTGGGAGTTGTCTAGCGATGAGATCCCGTTCAACATCCACGGTGAGAGAACTAAACAGAACCATCATTATTACTCTGATACAAACTCATCATCGGCAAAGACAGTACAGAAGGTGACGCGAGCAAGGTGATGTACAGTGTGGGATACGGGAGCACATGAAACGTGCGGCATGTGTTGATCCATGGTAACTTCACTGGTGAACGATACCTAGACATACTGCCGATTTAAGCCCCCATCTTGTATGTAAGTCGAGAGTTTTAAAAGGGGAAGGGGGCCATATGACATCGTTTTATATCTGTAGGAAAAATGAGCCCTCAAAGAGGACAATTGTGTTCTGGAACTTTATGTGATCAATGTGGTGGTCATTTTGTAGCGCACACAGCGATTTTTTATCCGGTGGACCCTGTGTAACACATCGGGTTTAACGTTGACTCATCTATTCTAGATCAGTTGCTGGAGATCGTGTGGGTCGTTGATTTTTCTCGCGATACACAATGTTTTCAGATGGCTCCAGAAATAAACATCACGGGAGTGACATCAGGTGAACAAGGGGCTACTCGATTGGCCCACACTGACCGATCGAACATCCTAAAAATCGGGTATCCAATTATTCTCATGCAATGCAGGGGCGCGTCATCTTGCCGACAAAAAGAGAAAAATCCCCATTAGGATACAGCAGTGAGGGAATTACGTTGCCGCGGAGGATATATAAGTATCGCAAAGGATGTGGGGCTTTTCAGAATGGTGGCCTGAAGTGACCTTGCCGTGTTCTCGATGTTTGCGGGCGTTGGGCACCCACGGAGTCCCCTGTCGTTTACACACCCCGTCTCCTATAATTTATTCAATATCTTGAAAACTGTTGCAGGTGCTCTGTCTGCTTTCTGCCAATAACACGCGTTAAACTGAACTGAAGCCACCCTGATGCTGCGACCACTAGTCATCAGCATAATCTCGATCCATCCATGAAGAGTTAGAGCAATACTGAATCAATGACCTTCAACAACAGAATGACAAACCATTACCTTTCGCCAAATCACAGATTTAATAGTATCTATCTCCTAAACAATAAACGAAGTAGAAAACGAATTCACATTTGAATTTTTGAAAACCAGCTAACCTAAAACGAAATGTTACACGGTGACCTATTCATTCGAAATTATCGACACAAATTCAAGATGGAAGCTTTGGAGACAAGGAGATATCCAACATTTGATCTTACTCCATACAGCCATTTTCGACCCATCAGGGTATTTCATGACTTTATCCTAACTATGTAGTTAAAATATCTCTGTTTTATGTTTTATTTTTGCTAAGAGTTGAAATTTGCAACATTAAATCTGGTGATAACTGACTAACCGTTCAATCTATGTGAAAAATGGTAATAGCGACTCAAATAAAAAAACTGAGATCTTTTATATTGTACGCCAAAAAATTTTCGGGTCACCGTTTATGAGATAAATGCAAAAAATAACTATTTGTGGCACCATTTTCTCGTTTGTGGGCCTCAAACGGTGTTAACTTGTCATATGTTATTCAGCATACCTTTCTGCATAGAATACCGTTGACATAATTTGTTTGTAGCTTTTTACCCTAAATCGGATTTTCCTTGAACTCAATAAATTTCGTATTTTAACACTGGAACGGTAGGGTTAATTTATATTACCTTAATGGTATGGATGAGTAAATTTTCCTCACGCATGTACAGTAAATTAAGGTCTTATCGGAAAAGAAACCCTCCAGTTATGGATTAATTATTTCTTCATTCTTTCTATTTTATTTGTGATTAATTTTAGACTAATCATTGGATTAGTGATCGCCGACAAAAACAAGAAAAAAGTTCCTATAAACATACGTCTTATTCTGCGTTGTTTAGAAGATACAACGTTGCCAACTGGGAGCCCAAAAGTTAACGCCGAGAATGGGATGAAAATGAATAAGTGGCGATAAAGCCGAAACTATACATGAAATAAACATATCGTTTGTGGGAAGTACCTTCCAACAACATGGTGGATATCAGAAGTGAAAACGTGATATCATCGCGTTGTCAGTGTTGCCAGTCTGGTATCACGTTGCACATTTGCAAATGGCATGAAATTTATTGCATGCCCTAGTTATGATAAGCAGAAACCAGAAACTGCAGATTTGCGAACTATGGATAATAAACAGGAGAACATATACGAGAAAAATACAAATTCTAGCTCGAGTATGATGCATAGTTGACAACACTGCTGTGTATGCTAGACATATGTTATTGATCATATTAGGGAAATTTTAGAACTCGCAACAAACGGAAGAAATTTCTGAACATTCAAAGTTGAATACATTTAACTGTGTACTTTTTTGTAATTGTAAACTAATTAATCATGTTGATTCTCTCTCTGTCTTCTGCATCTTCTACAACCCCGTTCGATCGAACAAATCTGTTTCTGTCCCTCTAGGTTCGGGATGGTATCGAGACGAGACGAAACTGGCATCAGTCTCGTTCTCGTCTCGAATTTTTTAGGACAGTCTTGGTCATGGTCTCGCCTCGACCTGAAAATTCCGGTCTTGGTCTCGGTTTCGATTGTAAACCTCAGTCTCGTCTTGATCTTGAGTATCGATACATTAGTCTCGGTCTTATCTAGGTCTCGTCTCGAAAGTCTAGAAAGACGATAGACTAAAAAACGTTGCCGTCCCTTGACTTATTTGAAATGGGTATGCAGGTTTTCCTTTCTCAGTATAAGAACAAGAATATTAATATATTAACATAGTTCGTTACATAGTTAATTTTGGGTTTAGATTAGAAATAATATTTTGTAATAGAGAGAAAACCATTACGATTTTAAAGTAATATAAAGCTTTGGTTAGGATATATAGAATACCAATAAGTGAGACATATGAAAATATTTCTATTATGCAAACGGATCCATGTTATACCACAAGCTGCGAAATTGGTATATGTAACATTTAAGTTTTCCTATTTCTAAATTATATTTAAATTGACTGAATAACTGTTACGTTAGAAATGAAAAATTTACATTTTAGTGGAAATTTTCTACCTGATTTATAGAAATAAATGAACGTACACTGTTAAAGATTTTTCGAAACATTCCTGAGGAAAGCTAGGCAACCATAGCTGCCTGGAAATTTTTAGTAATTAGGCTAATAAAAGGCATCCATCATACAGTTCTCAGGAATGTTGCGAGCGAAAGAAAAAACAACAACAGAAGTTTAAAGAAGATTTGAACACAGGTTCTTTATTTAAAATCCAGTTTATATGCTCTAAATATCCAGTTAAAAGAAACCCAAAGATTTCATTTTTTGGAGATTGATCTTCGGGATTAGATTGTTAGAATTATGTTGGCTAAATCCCAAAGATACACCCTCCATTCAGAAAGAAACCGAACTTTTGAAAACAAATAGTACCACTAGTGCCATCTGTTGTAATATGTTACCGGTAGATGGCGTAGTCCCTCATTGACAACTGGTATAAATGTCATGACATTTGGATGCACGGCAACAAAGTTATTGCGTTTCAACTGTCAGTGTGTTGTGTACATCGGTCGGAAAATGAGTTTCAAACAACGAGCTGCAATTGAGTTTTGTGTTTAACTGGGTAAACCTTTTACTGAAACGAACCAAATGCTACAAAATGCATATGGTGATGAGTGTCTATCCCGTACGCAAGTTTACGAGTGGTTCAGGCGATTCAAATCGGGTAGAGAGACGCTGGATGATGACGAAAGATCAGGCCGTCCCAGAACCGGATTATCGGAAGAAAACATCGAAAAAGTGCGTGAATTCATCAAACATAACAAAAAAGCGTCGGTGAAAGTTATTGAAATGGAATTAGGCATTCCTCAAACAACCGCATACCGCATTTTGACCGAAGTTTTGGGCCTTAAGAAGGTTAATTCGCGGTTTGTACCACACAAACTCACCGAAGACCAAAAAGTTGATCGAATTGCGCATTGCAAAGACATTGTTAAAAGTGCTCGCCAGGATCGAAACTTCTTGAAATCGATTGTAACTGGTGACGAGACGTGGTGTTTTGAATATGAGCCCGAAACAAAGCGGCAAAGTGCTGAATGGAGAGCGCCGGATGAAGGACCACCCAAAAAAAGTCGCTTGGTGAAGTCAAAAGTTAAGGTGATGCTGATTTGTTTTTACGATTCAAAAGGAATTATCCACAAAGAATTTGTTCAGCCCGGCCAGACAGTCACTGGAGAGTTTTACTTGGGCGTCATGAAGCGTTTGCTGGCAAGAATTCGTCGTATTCGGCCCGAATATCGAGAAATCGGCAGTTGGACTCTTTTGGACGATAATGCACCATCACATCGTTCGCGACTTGTAACTGAATTTTTGGTCAAAAATCACATTATTCGTTTGCATCATCCGCCCTATTCACCAGATCTCGCTCCGTGCGATTTCTATCTGTTCCCGAAACTGCATTTGGCGATGAAAGGAAAGTGGCACGCATCGATTGAAGCCATTGAGAAGGCGACGACCGCCGTCCTAAAGACCATTCCAATAAAGGACATGGAGAAGTCGTTTGACAACTTGTTGGAGCGTGCAAATATGTGTATCGATGCAGAAGGGGAATACATTGATTAATAAAAATGATTTGTTCCAAAATGTACATTGTTTTTTTGTTTTTTTAAAACGTTCGGTTTCTTTTGGAATGGAGGGTGTATAAACTAAATTCACCCCACGACTTGAAGCCACATTTTAATCATTTATGTAATTGTCAATTAGGGTTCGGAATTCCCATTCAATCAAAATATTGCCCATTTCTACCAAAATAAGAACTGACAAAATGGCGGCAGCAAACTCCTCGTCAACATTCCATGCGATAAGAAACAATTTTCTTATTCTGCACATGTGCAGAACTGAAAATGATAAATATTCAGATAACCATACGAAAGTCTCTGAGTTGTTTTTGATTACATGAAACAACAGGAAATGTTAAAAATTATGCGAAACTTCCTTAAATACCTAGTAATGTTAACAAAACTTTAACAGTGTACAGTACGTGATAAAAATTTTACTTATCGTGAACTTTTGTACAAGGAAATAATCAAATAGAAAGAAATAGAAAATAGCATTTACCGCACTCCACATTGCTCTTGACTGATTAAAAGAACCAATTCATAGGTTATGGATTACAGCTGCATGTCCATACATTAAAGTAAAAAGAAAAGAGTGAAGTGTGTTCCCGGTAGGCGCTACTTTCAAATAGCGTATTGCGAATCTTATACACTGAAATAAGCACATTAGTATTTCAAATAAGCAAATTAAAATGTCATTCCAACAATCCTAGCAAAGCATAGCGTAATAGGTGAAAAAAAAAATCAACTTTACTGTGTCTAACAAGCAACCATACTTATGGGGCAGAATAAGGTTCTACATTTCTTTCTTCCATCATGGTTAGAATGTCAAAATATGTGCACATGCAAATTTTGTCAACTCGACAGCAATTACTTTGGGATATATCAATGATTTAATAGTCAGATTCTTGTTTCTGAAGAGTAAAGAAAAAATGTGAAAATACCCTTAGATATGAAAAATTGCTGAAGGAAATGGAAAATAAATACATAGTAATGGGTACTGGATAGAAGGCTCTACCTGTTGGAGCGTATGTTCTTCACTACCGCCATCATGTTTCCTCATGTATAGATAAACTTCATGAGCGTAACAATATATCTGGTGTAGTAAAAGTAATCCATTATTTTGCCAATAGATGGCTTCAGTGATCTGTAGCTCGCGTTGTACAAGTCCGATCGGGTTCAACGAGATGGCGTTCCAACGATGAGATTGCGTACTACAAACACTGTTCAGATAACTGTGATGAGTTGACTCAGTGTTGTGTGAGCGCGCGTCAGAATGGACACTAGCAAAGAGAAAATACGCTATATTTTACAGTTTTTCTTCGATAAAGGCGAAAACGCAAGCCAGGCGGCTGCAAATGTGAATAGTGTTTATGGTCCTGATACTGTAACAGCCAATCACGCGCAATTTTGGTTTCGTCGATTCCGTGCCGGTAATTTTGACGTCAAAGATGTACCACGCACTGGAAGGCCAAGTGTCGAAAATGTCGATAAAATCATGGTCGATAAAATCATGGCGATAAAATCGCGTCCGACCATCATGTAAGCACTGTTTCGATTGCCCAAGAGCTAAACATTGCACAAAAAACCGTGTGGAACCATTTGCATAAGGCTGGATACACAAAGAAGCTTGATGTATGGGTGTCACACGAGTTAACGCAAAAAAACCTCATGGACCGAATTTCCATCTGCGAATCGCTGCTGAATCGCAACAAAAGCGACCCATTTCTGAAGCGGTTGGTGACTGGTGATAAAAAGTGGATCACTTACGACAACGTCACGCGAAAACGGTCGTGGTCGAAGCGCGGTGCGCCGGCGCAAACGGTGCCCAAGTCAGGATTGACGGCCAGTAAGGTTTTGCTGTGTGTTTGGTGGGATTGGCAGGGAATTATCTACTATGAGCTGCTCCCCTACGGCCAAACCCTTAACTCGGAACTATACTGTCAACAATTGGACCGTCTGAAGGCAGCAATCGCCCAGAAGCGCCCAGCTTTGGCCAATAGGAGAGGCATTGTGTTCCACCAGGACAACGCCATTCCACACACATCGATAGTGACTCGCCAGAAACTCCGGGAGCTTGGTTGGGAGGTTCTTATGCATCCACCTTATAGTCCGGACCTGGCACCGAGTGATTACCATCTGTTCCTGTACATGGCGAACACGTTTGCTGGTGAAAAATTCGCTCCAAGAGAGGCTTGTGAAAATCGACTGTCTCAATTTTTTGCCAATAGGGACAAGGGCTTCTATGAGAGAGGCATCATGATATTACCTTCCAAATGGCAACACGTTATCGAACAAAACGGCGCATATGTGACCTAAATCGGATCATTCTAACTATGGTAAGTCAAGCCTTCAATGTCATGCAAAAATAATGGATTACTTTTTACTACACCAGATATTACACGACCCCCCTTCCCATTTAAGAAAATCAATAGAGATTCAATATGGCGGCCGTGAAGAACATACCTTCCAACATATAGCGCTTTCCAGCTCATACCCATTACTATGTATTTGCTTTCCATTTATTTCAACATTTTTACAAATATTTCCAAACTTTTTTTTCACTCTTCAGAAAGAAGAATCTGACTATTATATCATCGATATCTCCCAAAGTAATTGCACTCGAGTTGCTAAAATTTGCACGTGCACATTTTTGGCATTCTAACCATGATTGGAGAATAAAATTTAGAACCTTTTTTCTGCCTCGCCAGTATGTTTACTATGCACAACTTTCGGCTCAGGAACTACTAGGGTTAGGAAGGTGGTTGAGTTGTTGTTCGAGAGGTCTCGGCGAAACCACCAACGACTTGTAGATAATCCAAATTTGACGTTCGCTTCACCTCTCTTGAATTTATGAAACAATACTATTTTTATCGAATGTACAGGTATATTTACGTGATAGGTTGTGCAGAATTTCTTATATATAAACTAAGTAGTTCTTACAGGGAAACTTTCTGCAACATTTAGGCTTCAGCGAGAAGTGCTGGGAAGCCTTATACAGTCGCTATGTCTGTCTGTCGACATCTTTCAAATTAGGAACTACTAGGACTACGAAGATAGTTGAGGTGCCGCTGAGATGTACCGCGACTGAGCTCCGACTTCCTTGTTTCCATATACGTAGAAATATAGGTTGTTTCTATCTTTTCTTAGGTACCGGTTAATATTGCAAAAATCTAATAAGTAAATGGTGTAAGAAAAGGTCTGTATTACAATTTAGACAGTTTGGCTTCTTGACGTATGCTTTACAGTCTTAACGGGATAAGTCTAGCAGAAGATGAAATAAATGGAAGAGTGTAAACAGAAGAAAAGACGAGAAAGGATGTGGATGAAAATTCGCAGAAGTAACTAAATGTCTGTATTTATCCGTCCTCGAATCACTTTTATATTATTATTGAAAGACAACATAAAATAGTTTGGCGTTGATTACTTGACTACTTATATGACTTAGAGTCATATTTTTTAACTACAATATAACATGCAAAATAAAATTTCTCATAATTAAACTAATTGTCACAAGACTTCTTCTAGTATGAAACAACATCAAGAAAAGCATTAAATTAATATTATCGATATTCATGAAAATAAATCTTGTAGTCTCGCGAGGCAAGTCTCGGTCTCGTTTCGAGCCTCGAGCGATAAGTTTAGGTCTTGGTCTTGTCTCGAGTAAGTCTCGATGCATAGTGTCTCGGTCTTGTCTCGATTCCTGGACCTTAGTCTTGGTCTTGAATTCGAGATGAGACCGAGACGAGACCAACCAAGACTAGTCTCGATCTCGGTACCGTGCCTAATCTATGTATGCCTCTATTAATATCTTTTCTATTGTGTAAGCAACTGTTATAATTTGTATGTTTGTTTTGTGGATTTGTATAACAATTTGTTTATTTCAAAGTTGCAGAGAAGAAGAGCTGGAAGGTAATTTGTAGAATCTGAAACAGAGGCTACTTCTGGTGAGCAACCTCTTGAAAGGGGACGATTGGCCTTGCCGTGTTCTTACCAATCTCCTGTCACGCACCGTCTCTTAAAATTTGTTCAATATTTTGAAAACTGTTGTGGGTACTCCGCCCTACAATGAAGGCTCACTCAATTAAATTCAATGCTCTGACTGCTCTCTGCGAACGACGCAAGTTGAATTTAGCTCCAATCAGGCACTGCAACCACCAATCATTGGCACAATCTCGATCTATTCATGATGAATTAGCGCCATACTGAACACCTTCAACGACAGAATGACAAACTATTACCTTCGCCGAATCCCAATTTCATTGTTTCTATCTCCTAAACAAATAAACATAGGTAAAGAACTACTTCACATTTGAATTTATGGAAACGAAATAACATAAAGCGATATGCCACATCATGCCCTCCCTTTCCATTTGAAATTCTCGACACAAATCTGAGATGGCGGCTTTCAAGATGGCCGACAAGGAGTCCCAGATCACAGATATTTGATCTCACTACATCCAGCCATTTTCGACTTACCAGGGTGTTTCCAGACGTTTTTCTAACATTGTAGTTACAATATCTCCGTTTTTAAATTCATTTTCCTGCTAAGAGTTCAATTGTGCAACACTAAAACCGGTGATAACTGAGTAACTATTCAATCTGTGAAAAATGGTATGAAAAAGAAATAGATCTTTCATATTATACTTTCGAAAAATTTATGCCCTGAAAGTTTGTGATAAATGAAAAGGGAAAACTATTCAGCATATCCTTCTACATAGAATACCATTTACATAATTTGTTTGCGGTTTTATTTTAACCCTAATTCGAATTTTCCTTGTACTAAATAAATATCGTATTTTAAAAAATCATGTTTTTCCAAGTAGTCACATTTCTCTGTTACTATTTTTTAAAAATATTAATGAAAAACTATAAAAATTAGGAAACACATGGTGAATTTATGGCCTCAATATTCGATGTGGGTTAAAATCCTATTGCTTTATATGGTACGTCATAATTGACCAAAAATAACAAATATATTAATTTTAAATGTTATTATTTTGAAAATGTTTTCTTTAGTTTCTCCCAAACTTACGACACAATATTAACGTAATACTCATATATTATAAATAAAAAAAAAATATTTTTTTCATTAGGGGCCCTCATACCACCCCCACCTCTTAGCTTTACTTTGCACAATTCCGTTTTTGTATGCCTGATGGGCATAACGAACTAAAAGTGTTGTCCACGGAATTGGGGTAGTCCATCCCCATTTACCATCTTTCCCCTTTAATCCTTCCTCGGCATCGAGGTACGGAGTCATAAGGACCTATTTGCTCAAACTTAGCTTACAATGGAAGGATTGGGGATTTTTTTTCTTAGACCCAGTTCTCGGTTGGTCTAACCTGGGTGATTGATTACATTTTACTGCGAGCTGGAAGAATTTATAGCTTCATTTTTTTCTTTTATATTTTCCACTTTACAATAACATGACACTTCAGATATAACATATTCTTAATCTATTTACAATATATTAATTAATATGAGTTTAATTTAACTTATTATTTAGTTTATCAATTTATTTAAATTTATTGTTTATTTAGTTATTTATTCCCCATTTCCCTTTTATTATTGTATTGTTTTTGTTGTTTTAAGTTTACTCATGCAACATTCTTATTAATTCTCTTATTTATTGTTCGAAGTTTAACCCCACTTATTCAGTTCAAATTATTTTTTAGTCTGTTTAGATTTCTTTACTTTATTTTGCTATATGTTTATCATATCTCATTCCTCCTACCTAAGAAATTTTACTGTAAAACAATTTAATGTAAATATCAATAATCATAATCTAATCCTATATAAAAGGAATATAAAAGCAATTCTACACTGCAAAAACTAGCTGCGTTAATTCAACACAATGCGGTGTTCCAGCGTGACTACCACTTTTATGTGTTAAATCAACACAACACACGGTGTTCATTTCGGTACTGTGGAAAAAAAAGTTACGGCTGCAGTGAGATTTGAACATGGGTTGCTCAGTTAGAAGTCAAGCATCTTACCGACTTGGCTAAATCGTCAGACAGAAAAGTATAAGATGGAAACAATATTTACTGAACAACATTTGAATTAAAAGACTACACTATAGATTTAAACAGTATATGGGATCAAATATGTGTTGCTAAAAATCCAAAACAAAGTTACCTGCACGACTTATCCCATGGTTTAATCACTTCCTATTTGTCAATTTGAGAACCAGAATTCCCATTCATTGAGAGTATTCTATTTCTATAAACGCAAGCAAGATGGCGACAGTCAAACACTTAAGCAGCATTACTGCTTTCTTATCGTAACATGTCAAATGCTGAGCTTGCTATCATAGAAATGGAACATATTCTCAATAAATGGGGATTGTGATTCCTAATTGACCGATGAAAAAGTGATTAAATCATGGCATAAGTCGTAAGATTAACTTTGTTTGTGTTTGGGGTTCAGAAACATTTCTTTTATCCTCTATATTGTGTCAATCTAGTGCTATTTTTCGCCTGACGATTTAGCGAAGTTAGTAAGACGCTCGACTTCTAACTGAGCAATTCATGTTCAAAACTAGCAGCAGCCGTAACTTTTTTTTTCAGTACCGAAATCAACACAGGGTGTTGTGTTGATTTAACACACAAAAGTGGTAGTCGCGCTGGGACACCGCATTGTGTTGAATTAACACAGCTATTTTTTACTGTGTATAGCTCATATAAATAAACAGTACACATGCAACGATACTTCATGTTTGTTTCTACTGCGAACCGTGTACATTTTATTACGCATTAAAAAGTAAATGGCCCGACTTCCCGCCATTTTCCAATATGACGACCGAAGCATAGGCTGGAATGATGGGGAATTTTGACATATTGTTTAGTTCAATAGGTGGCTACATTTCTGTAAGGTTTCATGATTTATCGAATTACTTACGTATTGAGCTGACCCTTTCTTGTGCTTATATTTATCCGCTACTATTGAAGTCTCTACTATTGTTTTCATTTATATTTTCCCCAGTGTATTTATAGTTTCAAAATATTCTCGCCCAGAGATTTAAGCTACAAACTTCCGTATGAAAACTAGAAGTGTCAGCTTTCTTAATCTTTAAACGTTCGACTGACTTGAAGAGAATAATTAAACCAGAAAGATATTTTGTCTATTGTGTGTTGTTTCTTTGTATAATGTTAGCTATGAGCAGAATCTTATAAATGCGTGAAGGGAGAAGCTCCAAGCGGATATCAGTCGAAACGACTTACCTTTAAGCACGATATCCATTCTTTATAGTCTTTCTCCTTCAATTGCTCTACGTTTTCGTGTAGCAAGGTTTCCACATGCTCTATGATCTTCCACAATCTTTCGGAAACATTTAGAATAGCTGGGTCTACTTCTGAAGTTTGTTTTGAAAGACGAAGTGTTAAATTCAGAATATATTGCTCCAAGTGATTCCTGTCATATACACTTCCCTTTTCTTTGTCTCGTTCACTTGTATTATCCTGTAACATGAAACATGATTACACAAAATATAAGCTTTAATAAAGAAAAGCTAGCTTCGTGTCTGATGTATTAATTGTTATACATTAAATCCAAGCTTAGTAAAATATTTGCGTTGATCGTTAGAGGTGAATCGAAAAATGTTTGTCTTTACCTTGATGAAATTTGTTATTGCTAACGGAAGCAAAAGGTATTTCATACGAACTACGACGTCGATTAAAGAATGATGAGCGTAAGTCGTGTGTCTGCAAATTAATTAACTGATCTGAATATGTATTACCTTTCAACGTAAGATTTCTGAGAATTGTGCTTTATCAGCACATGTTTCATAAGCGAATAATGTCATAATTATTTATTCTTGACCTGTACGCAGCTTCCTGCTAGCTAGTCTATAAAAGAATCAAAGGCCTTACATTACCTGGAACAATGATAGATACATAAAAACATCATGGATATTTCCTGATAATATAACAAATCCCCCAGAATGCAAAACTACTTTTCTTATAGATACTACAGTAATTTCTTTAACTACATCATTTTTATATGGTTACCTGGGGCCGTTAATCTGTTGCTGCTCGCGCACCGTACTGCTTTCAGTAGTATCTTTACCGTTTACTAACCATGGCAAAAATTAACCACAATTCCCACAGGAAACTGACTTCTGGCCATGTAATTAAAGCTTGTAAATACGGTGACGAAAGTTAATACCTTGATGTAAACATTAACAGAAGTAGAGCGTTGGCTTAGCTTTCGGGAGGTCCTGGGATCAATCCCAACAGCCGACCGAGTTTTTTCCAGAGTTTTCCTCAGTTATACCAGGTAAATTCTGTGATAGTACCTACAAAATAGGTCCTGACAGTCTACCTTCCAAGATTCTCTCCCCCACCCTATTCCAGCCTAAGTCTCAGACGCCTTAAAATAAATTAAAATTCAATATTAACGCAAGAATCACTGGGGGCTTGTTCCGCTGAATGTGTGTTGCATACCGTTACACAGTGTATTCTGCTTTTCAAAGACAATTATTGTTCTTTGCCTCCATCCCATTTAGAAATTGTTGTATAATGAATATGATATACATATACTGTAACTTGACACTTACCCTGTTGTAACTTGGAGCCCCATTTTCCTCACAAAGGTTACCAGACTTTCCATATTGATGGACCAAACATGGGTTAGCTGTACTTTCTCTGAAAATAACAAAGAAATTAATATTTCAAATTGTCTACACATCGTTTCCTCGAGTTGATAAATTTTAACATTCTTAAAAATCAAATATTAATACATAATATAGTCGAACTGCACTGCTTCATCCAATGAAACCAGGTTGTCTTATATACATACTATGTATAAACATATATTTTAATATTGAATTAATTAAGGGTTTTAATATTTAAATTACAAATTATTTTACAATCACGAACTTTGAATGCCTTCAACCGTTGAACAGTGCTACGAAATTATTTCTACTGAAAAATATTGGTAAAAAGCTTATATAACGTGGAATACATATGGTTTGAGAATGATGAAATCGTAAGTACAGTTGAAAAGGAATACCGAACCAAAGAATATAAAATTTTGTTCCTTGTATCAGTACAATCAGAATAATTAATTAAACTACTGGCATTTAAAGTGTTACCATTCTAGATTTGGAAGCTGTTGTGGAGTATTTATGTGCAATGTTATTAATTTCTCTACAACGCTCAACGCTGCACAACCAAAGCAAAATAGTACCACCACCAACTCTACAGCTACAACAAACCGTAACACAGCAACATCTTCTTCTTCCAATGCTACTCGCACTAAAAGTTGTGCTCTAAATAATTCCACTAGAGTAGATACGTGCACGTTTCTTATAATACACAGGATCTTATGGGAGATGCCTCCCCCTCTTCAGAAACGGCGAAAATCGTGACAACACGCACGTGTCATCGTAGTAGGGGACCCTCCTGCTAGACGGGGATTGGCTCTCTCGAGCGGCTCACGATTGGCTGGAGGTTAGTTGGCGACTAGTCATGGGACAAAGCGAATCGGTACCGTGTAAGTGTACGAGTCTTAGGGTGGATGAAGCTTGTATTTGGTCCAATGGACTCCGAAATTTTGTCTTTTATGTTACGGCTGCTACTCGAACCGCCCCAGCGGCAATGAACATGAATGTTTCGGTTATTTGAATGGCTATACGTTCCCAGACTGTTCTCCGGAAGACGTCTTCAAGGAGTTTGTAGAATTAACTACATTTGTCTTGGATCAAGAAGAAACCCAGGAAGCTTTATTTAAGTTGTATTTAGAAACTCATCCTGAAGGAGGGCAAAAGAATCTCGAGTCTGGAATCCGACATTTATTGAATACAAGATCGGGTGATTTACAAGCCATGTTTCGCGAGAAGGATCGTACTGCCCCCTTCCACCATTGAGTCTGTCCCGCTACTGATTGGCTGTTGCTAGCGACGATGTCTCTGGATGCTAGTTCACGGTATCAGTTGCCTACTAGCCATGGAACAATTCGAAGCAGTCAACGAATCGCTCCTCGTCGAAGCAGCAGATAAAGTCGAGGAAGCTGCATTAGCCGTAAGAACGTGTAAATGTTCTTTACGGTGGATTGATGAGGCTTGCATTTGGCGGAGTATCGAGCATTGGAAAC
>JAGDQP010001742.1:68795-116116 GCA_022664845.1 Lepisma saccharinum | reverse complement strand
GATTCCACCATTTCATTATTTTCATTAGAGACTCTCTGTTGATTTGGCATAATCCTGGTATCATTATTATTCCTCACACTGGTATTATTTCTCCTCTCATCTCGTCCTCTTGAATGCCTTTCTATTGCACATATATTTCTATTATATCTTTCGTTTTGTGGTCTTTGATTAACATTGGCCAAATTTCTGCTATCTCTTGCACGAACTCTGTTGTTCCCGTTATCATTTGATCTTATATAATTACTTCTGTACCTATTGTCATAATTTTGACCAAATGAGTTTCCATATCTTTCCTTTTCTCTTTCTCGGTTCTTCCTTATCTCTGCATTCTCTGTATTTATCTTATCCAGCTCATGCATGTACTTCAATAATCTATCTACCCAATATGTTTAGAGGTATTCGTAAGCAATTACACGGCGCTTAAAGCAGCCACCGCAACCACAAACAAATGCTCCAAAACGTCTAACTATAATCAAACGTCTATGGCGTCAAAATAAAGGTATTTATTCAGAGGGTTAAAGACAAAAACATTTAACTAATAAATTCAACCTCTTGTCTTCCATTACCGATAGATTCCTCTGCATATCAATAGACAACATGCTTATGATGCTCTTAGCTATATCTTCATCGGACATTGAGTCATCAATTTTTCTAAACTTGTCTATTAGAAGATACACCTCTTTCTCCATATTCGTCACCATATCCCATTGAATCGCTGTCCTTTTTAACTTTTCTTTCTGTTCCTTGATAGTCTCATCGCTGGCATAATGTTCTAGGAAAGCTAGGCAGAATTCTTGGAAGTTCGTAATTCCGTTCCTCTTCGTTTGGAACCAACCAGCGGCTTGGTCAATCATAGCTGTTTGTATTAAGTTTAACCTACTCCATTCATCCATTTTCAGTAAGGAAAGGTAAAGAGTAAGTTCCTTTAGGTACGTAGTTGGACTCTTTTGTGTTATTTCCCCTCTCCATTTGGGGACACGTTCAACTTCCTTCGGAGTAGGTTTCATAATAGCTCCACCTTTTAGCTGTTGTACTAACTTACCAGTAAAGCACTCTTTCCAGCTTTCCTCACCTCTTTCTGGTTTCATTAAGCTTATTCTCTCCAACGAATATATACTGTCCTTATCTGAGGTTTCGTCATGTTCATTTCCTTTTCTCATTCCTAACTCTTCCGAATTTCTCATGAAGACTGGCATTGCCTCTACATTTCCATCAGATGATCTTTGTTCCCAATCTTTCCTTTTTCCTTGTTGAAACTTCTCTTCCACGTGTTGATCAACCACATCTCTTTCAATTTGTATAACCTTACTTTTCAGATTGGTCATTTCTTCCTTAAGAATATCTATTTGGCCTTGTTGGCTCTGAATGTCCACACGACATTGTTGTACCTCTTCCTTAAAATTTAATATCTCACATTTCAATTCGTCAGTCTTTTGTATCCATTTTTCTTCCAATCTTCCGATCATTTCTTTGAACATCTGATCTTTTGCTTCGTCTCTTAGTTCCTTTGCTATCCGCCTATCTTCGTTTTCCTTCTGTTCCTGTTCCTTCTCTTTTCGCCTTTCTTCTTTTTCTTGTTCCTTCTCTTTTCTCCTTTCTTCTTTTTCCTTTTCCATAAAATCGAGCAGCATCCTCATCTCGCTGGACGCACTCTGGGCCGGACATTGTTTTCCTAATTCCTTAGCGGGTCGATCTGTCCTTTCTTCTTCGAATCTGTTTCTTCTCTTTCCTTTTGGTCGTGCTTCATCTTCACTTCCAGACGTAAATTGATCTTCTAAATTATCGAAGGCCCCACGTTGGGCGCCATTTCCTGTAATGGGTCCTCGTGTTGCTGCTGTGCGGCTTCTTTTAATCCCTACTGTCACGAGACCTTTCTGTTCTCTTAGTTTGCTCCGGCTAATCTTCAGGGTCGTTTGATAGGTTATCTTCGATGTCATAGAATGATCAATCACTATCTAAAAAACATGCCCCAAAGCTACACCGTAGTGGGGCTACGTTAAATATATGTTTAGAGGTATTCGTAAGCAATTGCACGGCGCTTAAAGCAGCCACCGCAACCGCAAACAAATGCTCCAAAACGTCTAACTATAATCAAACGTCTATGGCGTCACAAGAAAGGTATTTATTCAGAGGGTTAAAGACAAAACATTTAACTATTAAATTCAACCTCTAGTTTGAAGTTCCCGCCATGAACCATTTACATATTTGGTCCGTACATCTTTTCGGTGTACCTAAAAGTTTACCATATAAAATCTATTATCTTTCTTTGTTCTTAGTTTATTCTTTAAACACTAATTATTACCCTTTATTCATCTGTCATTAACAAACGTCAAAAAACACTAAATTATTTTAAAATACAGAAGTTACTTACTTCGCTTTTCAGGTACCAAAAGTACAGACATCTAGCGTCCACCTTGTGAAACTCCAAAAACGCTCCTTTAATAATGCATAGGCCATAACAATTTCAGAACTGGAATTAGTTTCCCAATATCGCTGAGCGTTTTCGATATATCTCTAGCAGCACAGAACAACAGGCCAATACTGGACCTGCATTGGCCATTACTAACCCAGTATTGGATATTGGCCCGATGTATTATGCTATTAGAGATTTTATATTTGACTTTTAACCTCTTCAATTGTTCGTAGTTGGCCCTAGGGCCATACAAATTGGTGTATTGATTGTAAATCCACAGGGGTCCGAAATGGAGATAAAATTTCCTTTAAATATCTCGTACAATTTTCAAAATATGAGACTACTCACATCGTATGTTAGTCACTATTTGTCCTAAGTTATTGAACATCATTAAATTAAGCATTTTTTTTATATCCTGTCGCACAAATATTAAAACAATTTTTCTCTATCTCTTAAAGTTGTTGAAAAAATGAACGTTTGATTCCTCCTATCTAGAACACCATTTGTTCTAGTGTCATGAATCTTAACGGATAGATCCACATAGGTTTGTAAAGGGAGTCAAAATTGCATTATTTGTTGTTTTCTCTTACCGTTTCCTATATATTTGAGCTCCTAAATTAATAACCTTCGTAACTTGCTTTTTACATTATCCCATATGTGGAACCAGAAAGTCTCTCAGAGCTTTGAAAACGTACTGAGCCCTACAGCCTACTGAGACAATAAAGGTGACTGCAGATTATTGGTATATTTTCATTTCCAATATGAACAGAAGTTGATTGAGTCAGAATGATCCTCTTAATTTCTTTGTCTCTGTGGGGTGACACTGGTATTAATATAAGCTAGGTACTTTGTCCTTGGATCCCTGCTTGAAGGTAGCATTGCGCAACACGTCAGTAGGTATCTCTATTATTTTATAGGTATGCATACAGTTAGTTATTTTTCTATGGTGATTCTGTCCCAATTTTCAGGTAAATTTCTAGCTATAAACCTTAAAGAGAAGATTTTCCTGTTTCCAAATATTATGATAAGATAAGATAAAATTAATTGTATGGGCGGTAACAGCACTATGGCTTACACCCGTCCCGATCCAAATATTATGACATTGCTTTCTAGAATCTACCATAAAATGTTAAAAATTTGTATTGAATTCTATTCCTTCACCGTTTCTCTTAATGATTTTTGCTCTTTATAGAAAGGAGCACTTTAGTTTGACAACCCCTTGGAGATTTGCTCTGACATTGACTTCCGCTAGATTCAAGGTCTTCCGAAAGGCCTATATCCCTTTCATCTTAGCCATCGTGTTTGGGCTGATTCTAATAGCAATGGGTGGATTGTATTGCACACTTTATGGAGTTCTTCACCTTCAATCACCTCGGTTCTCCAGTGCTTTTATTGCTACATTTTCACCTAAACCTTATATCCAAAAATTCACTTCTCATGTCCATTTATCAAAGTTGTACTCTAGTTTCTTAATCTTAAAAATTACTACAGTTTTGTCTATTCTCAGTTTCAACATACTTGATATTAATCATGAGGTTACGATCTAAACGAGGTTATTCGAAGCTCAGCGACTTTTCGTTTCCTCGGCGACGTTGTTTAGACTTCTTGCATAAGCTACAAAGTATTTTAATTTGTTCAATTTCCTTGGCCTAAGCCATAGGTGCCTAAAGGTCATACATTAAATTAACCCTTAACTACTATCTTTATTTCTGGATCACGTAACTACTATCTTAGGGTTATTACTGAATCAAATTTTGAAATGTGTATGTTTTAAAAGATAATATGTGGAATGCCCTATGACCTCATCGTTAATTCTTAAAAATATCTTTATTTATTTCATTATGTTTTTGTGTTTTGTTGTAAATTTTGTTTTCTCTACTTTCATCTGCATTCCATTCTCCTCGCAAGCAGTTATTTGGGGATCTGTTATTTTGTAGCGTATCATACAGAGTCCTATTAAATGTACATCTATCGAGATAACGAGCAGTTACTTCAAGCAATTTACTGTTAATTCTTTGTGTCCTCTTTTACTATTAGAAGCGCGTATGGTAATGTAGTGTTAAAGAGTAGTGGAGACAAGGATTCATACTGTTTTAATCTACTGCGGATCACGAAAGCACCTCGTAATTAATTTTCTATACCTGTTCTGCTTATAATTTAGGATCGCTGCGTCATTGCCTGAATAGTTTTTTTTTCGGAATGTCTAATCGTACCAGACCGGAACTAAACAATACTTGATTCAAAATGAATTGTATTGTCTAGTGATTTTGGCTCAATCTTTCTGGTTCAAATAACATTATGTGCATCTATTTGCTTTTATATGTATTGCAATTGGGTTGTAGTTTCAAAAACATATACGTTTATCAAAGAATAAGGATCAATCTTAAACAGTCGAGTTTATTAACAAAAGTATCTTGTCCACTTATTTAAAATAAAAAAAGAGAGTTTCGTAATATTTAATTCTTTAAGGATGTATATTTCTGTATTAATTTTCTCACAAAAGCGTATAAAACGTTCATAAAAGCAATGTGAAAAGTGACTTTTGGTTCTTAAGGGATCTTGTCCATAACAACAATAGGCCATATAACGAAAGAGAAGTTATTTTGCAGCAAACCGCCCTTTTACCATGTCCATTGAATGGTTACTGGCCAATTTTTTCAAAGCGACTTTTGTCCCAATGCTATGCATTGCAATAGCAAGAAAGAAGATATCGTACATAACTCAATCTTGTGGGATTTACATTCATTTCTCTCTAGGAAAACAATTGAGTCACATTACCTGTTATACTTGTAAAATTTGTAAAAGTCTCAAAGATTGGTTTTGTTTTAATTGTCAAAATATGTATAATATTTTTGTGAAAAATCTTATTTGGGAAATATATTTCTGCAAAATCCTTTTAATCAGTAAAAAACATGCCTGCCATTCAATCTTGAAGAAAATGTCACTCGTCCAGGAGGTTTGTTTGCAAAACATCTCTTGTTCTAGGTTTAGTTTCCAAACGTCTCTTGTCTAACATATTTCCGTCAATATTTGGGACATAATCAATATAATAACGCGAATTAGATTCAAGATAAATTCTTACCAATATAAATATACCACACACAAAATATTTCGCGATGTCGATGAGTTTCTGAAGCACTTTTCTCTTTTACAACTTTTTTGTAAACTGCACAAGAGACGTTTTAAGTATACACTCGAAAATTAAGGTATAATAGTATTGAAGCACGGGCACAGCACACCCATTAGTGCTTCTTCAAAAATTATCTATATAGTTTAATTATATTGTTAATTAGCTAATTGCACCCATTAGTAGTTGTCAATATCACAACAATGCTCTTATCAATGCTACTACAGAGATTAGATATACAGTTAGATAATTTTTACCAAACTTAAGTTTCAGTTAAGGTGGAGCTTCTGTCTATGCGAGATTAGAACATAATAAAAATGTAATCTTTTCTTATCATCATGCTTTTTTATTGGTGGTCATATTCAAAGAAAACATGAAAAATGCTGTTCCTGATATCTATCAGTCATTGGTATAATGATTATTCCTTTTCAACAACTGTGCATTAAATTACAATGTAGTCTGAGGTTTTACGTAAAGTGATTCCCTTTGTATTTGTTTCTATTACAGAGAACAGGGAAATTCTCCCAGAATAATGAAATTGTAATGTCAATAGGGGAACTAGATATAAGGTTGTTCAGAAATTTCAGTTGTGGCCGAAATGCATCATGTCCACATTCAACCCATCTTTTTTCCCATTTTACGAGACCGAATGAACCTTACGATCATCCCGTTTAGGTTCAAAGTAAGGGAGCTTTTACGTCATATGAACTGTAGTTGGAGGCTTCATAGAAAGTCTTACAGTACTTTGTGTAACATGTAAGAACAGGGTGGTTTATGAGAAATTTTATCAAATTAGTACGGCTAAAGGAAACTATTACGATATGAGGATATTGGAATATACTTCAACAGCAAATTGAGATTGTCCGATACCCTGAATTTTTTTCGGGAGGGAACTAGCTTCCATCTGGCAGCTTTTTTGGATATCCACGACATTTTTTGTATTGTATTGCATTTGTTTCTGCGTTATATGCGTTTGTCTGTTCAATGAAGAGACACAGATGTAAGCTCTGAGTCTTAAAAAATGATTAAGATAACGAAGATTAAAGGTAATTCGTATAGTTACATTTGCAGCATGAACAGGAGCTCAAAGACTCAAGATGGATATAATGTTCCCTTGCGAGGCCTCCCAGGCATCCACACCAGCCAATGAGGCTACGCTTGGGTCCCAGTTTGAATGTGGTACTGCAAACCAGCTCCGTCTTCGTACTCACTTATTCACTTATGCCATTTAGAATCATCATCTTGTGCCTCTGATTCAACTTTAGAACGATTGGTGTGTCGCTTGTACGAAAAAGAGCGTTTCGAGCACAACAATCTTCAAGGTGAGGAAGATAGAGAATATCGACGCTTTAAATGCGTATGGAGGCAAATGCTTACATTACTGCCAGGAAATTAACCGTCAGTTCCACAATTTCTGGTTAGCTACTGCAAATAGCGAAAGTCAGGAAACTTGATACGGTATGAAATGACGTTGTGTCACAAATGATACAGGACGACGTACCGATGGAATTGCCTGTTACTTCGTTCCCACAATGAGCTCCTACTCAATCATATTGTGTTTTGTAATGAGAAGTAGACCATTAACGAAAATTGCAAGTGAAGTGAGCAGTGGTTGGATGTTTTTGAAAGTGTCTTATAGCTTCGAAAATCGAAGTTGATGCCGACAAGTTTTGTTGTTAATACAGAGAAAAACACTTGGAGTTATTCATTATCAGTCTTTTTCCGTTGTGAAATCAGTACAGGTGGTCTTGGAGTAAAGAAGTTAACGACATACAAAGATAATTGTGTAAAAATAGCTATCTTTGCTCAATAGGAAAGGTTCTGCACTTAGTAAGCAATGCTAACTTCCACGTGGTAAAAATTGCGAAATAGAATCTGTGTGATGGACATGAGTGTGAAGTCCTACTGTACTCTATACATTCCCCTGATATAGCATAAGTGCTAATGCATATAAGTCTCTTTCTGAAACGATGGTTGTTCCAAAACTGGAATAGTGCATAAAGGGTGTTCTGCTAATTCATTGCTTTTTTCCCTCCAATGTTCTTCATTGACGGGATTGAGGGACGTGAATTGTGTATAGATGTGTCTCTGTAGACAGAGACTATTGTGAATGAAGCCATTAATTTTACTTCACTCTAAAATTAATTAGCATTGCAAAGCACCAATTTGACTATTGACCATTAATAACCTAGCGCATATGAACACGTGATCGTCCTGTTAAAAATATTTTTCTGTTAGAAACTATTGACGGATTTATTGTTGCTTTTAGTTATGTTGTGTTTGGAAACTTTTTGATCGTCCTCGGTGGGGCGTAATTGTCTAATGTACAATATGGGGTTACATTCCACTTTTTGATTTCGATTTGCCATTTGTTCGCTACGGAAATAAGAACGAAATAGGTTAAGCGCGTATGTGTTGCAGCTCATATTATATATCGATTATAAATGTAGTATGGAGTTTTACCGAATAAGTATCTTCATGTGGTTGAGAATACGACTGGAGAATCAATGTATGGGACTTGTGCACAATTCGTATCGTTCACGGTTGCCGACGATTGTGTCTGATAATTGTTCAATCAACGTTTAATCGATCGACGGAATTTACGGTGGGTTCGCATCACTTTGGATATTTCAGAGATTAGTTTTTAAAGTAAGGTTCTATACCATGAGAGAAAGTATTTGCATGGATTTGATTCGAGTATTTTTAAGTTTGCGGGGTATGTTTTCAAAATGCTGATATTAATTTTCACCTGCGGATACCTTTTCAGACTATTGTTAAAATAATCGTGCGTTCGGAGTTTTGTAGTATTGCACAGTTAGTTAATGAGGTTAATTATCCATATATTAAAGATTTATATGTTGCATTTACGAGTTTGAGTCTATTTTGCGATTTCTTGTGAAAAGTCGGGCGGGTAATCGAACGGCACGTCGTGACCCCGTGTTTTGCATCTTCGGAATCTAAGTTCTTCGACGAGTATACAGCATTCAAATCAGGTCAATTAGTGTTAATCTATAAACTGTATCTATTTCAGTATGATGTTTATTGTATTTACCGAGATACGGATAATTCTTCTGTTCAGAATACTGGGATGTTAGAACCCGACGCCTGACCACGTGCTTTGTAATTTGGCGCAAAGATTTGGAAACTTACATTATCCTCGAAGAGTATGTGGTTCCTCATAATGAAATTTAGGATTTTTATCAATAAAGTACTTAGTTTTCTTTATACATTGAACGAGACTCAGAATTTAACCAGGGAAGGGGACAATCCGAATTTCGTCATGGATTTAGCACAATGGACGATATATAAGCACTGAATGAAGTTATGGAAAGGACTAATGAATATGAACTTCCAGTATGTTTGAGATTCATAGATTTTGAGAAAGCTTTCGATTAGGTCTCCTTGGCAGCAGTACATAAATCAATTGAACATCAAGGCATCGAACCTGTATACATCAAGTTACTGCAAAACAATCACTCGACTACCACATCTTTCATTAATCTGCATCAGAAAGGTGAAAAATTTAAAGTTGGAAAAAGGGTAAGGCAAGGAGATTCAATTTCTCCACAACTGGTTTCTGCGGTCCTGGAGAGAGTGTTCCAAAATATAAAGTGGGATGAACTTGAAATAAAAATTAATGGCAAATATCCTCATCGCCTACGGCACGCTGATCGCTTCAAGTACAGAAGGACTGCAAACCAGAATGGAAGAACTGAGTCATGATGAGTTCGAAAATAGGCCTTAAAATGAATTTAAATAAAACAAAAGTGGTGTAGAATCAACAAGTACTGCAAAGAGGGAAATAAATATTAGCGGGGAGACATAGTTGATGAGTTTGTGTACCTAGCCCAACTCAAAATATCGAATGCCAAGTTGACTGATGAAATAAATAGAAGATGTAAAATGGCGTGGAGTTCGTTTGAAAGACTACACTTTATTTTCAAAGGAAACTACCAATGTGTCTGAAGTGTAAAGTTTATAATCAATGTGTCTTACCTGTGATGATGTACGGCTGTAAAACTTGGAGATTGAATGCACAAACGAATCAAAGATTAAGAGTCACACAAAGAGCAATGGAGAGATGCATGTTCTAATAACCAGGAGGTACAGAAAGATAAATGAATTGATCCAGGCATAAACAAAGGTAAAGGATGCAACGAAGACTGCGAAGAAGATGAGGTGGAAATGGGCCCGTGACATAGCTATACGAACAGATGATAGATGGACTACAAATGCACTAACGTGTATTGGATATCCAGAGAAAAATGAAGGAGCAAGGCGACGTCCAAATGCAAATGGGTATTCTCAATGTTTTAGAAGATATATGGGTAAGGATAGGAACAGACCTAGATATGTGGAAAGAAAACGGAATTCCTTCATCCAGCAGTGGATAGAATACAGCTGAATATTATGTATATATATATATATATATATATATATATATATATATATATATATATATGCTTATGAGTATAATGGAAACACCTGAACGAAAGTGCAACTTACCAGATTAATATGGTGTCGGGCCACCTTTCGCCTTCAGAACAGCCTTGATGCGACGTGGGATGGAGGCATAGAGGTCGTGAATGGTAGCAAGTGGAATATTACACCATTCCTCGTGCAGGGCATCGGCCAGTTCTGTGAGAGAGGATGAAGGTGGAAATCGTCGCCGGAGTCGTGTTTCCAAGATGGACCACAGATGTTCAATTATGTTGAGATCTGGGGATTGGGCGGGCCAGGGGAGGTGTTGAACTTCATCCCGATGTTCCTCAAACCACGCTGCAACAACTCCAGCTGTGTAAATGGGTCCATTATCATCCTGGAATATGGCGTCATTGTCCGGGAACAACATCCGGACCATAGGATGCAAGTGGTCTCCTAACATTGCGACATAATCGTTGGCAGTGATGCGTCCGTGAAGTGTGACCACAGGACCCAATGAAAACCATGATATTGCGGTCCACAGCATCACCGTGCCGCCGCCATGTTTCACAGTTGGGCGGAGACACTGCAGATCATACGCTTCTTTGGGCGTTCTCCACACATAAACACGGCCCTTGGTTTGGAATAGGGTGAATGGTGACTCATCCGACCATACCACACGTTTCCAGTCGTCAACGGTCCAAGTTGCATGGTCGCGGCACCATTTGCGGCGTGCTAAAGCGTTCTGGTCCCTGATGAGAGGTTTGGCCCGTGAAACACGACCCCGTAAGTTCATGTCATGTAATTCGCGGCGGACTGAGATTGTCGAAACAGTTTGGGGGAGGTGCTGATTGAGTTCCTCCGTCACTTGCGCCGCAGTGGCACGACGGTTCCGCGTGACAATGCGCTTTAATACCCGGCGTGCCCTGTCACTGATGCTTTTCTTCCACCCACTGTTCCGCTTCCCCGATGTGGTTTTCCCGTGTGTTGTGTAGGCCGTCATCACCTTCGACACTGTCCCTGGCACACACCTAACACACTAGCCACTGCCGTCGCACTCACTCCACATAACCGCGCACCAACAATTTGCCCTCTTTGAAACTCTGAGAGGTCTCCCATTTTACACTACCTCCGTCTGCTGCAGCCACTGCACACTCCTGTTCCACGACGCCTGACGTAGTATGGAGACCGACCTAACACACCACCACCAGCAGTCCGGCGCTGCGGTCGCCACGACACCACTGTCAACCCATACATCTGATGTGTTGCCAACTACAGGTGTTTCCATTATTCTGATAAGCATCTGTATATATATATATATATATATATATATAAATCAAAATAAATCACAGCCATATTCAATCCACTAGTGGATGAGGCCTCTCCCCGAAGGGAGGAGTTGGTCTACTGCTCCCACGCTGACCAGACGGGTTGGTATATATATATATATATATACACACACTTATGTTCTATTAGCAGGTTTATGCTAGCTGTATTACCTGAGAGATTTGAAACTTTTCATAAATTTACTTGTTATATTTTTTTCTTGAAAATTAAAATTATTAAAATAACAGTGTTGGGTAATGACGTATTTTGATCGTGATTTTCCTCTCTACACACTAAAATTAATTAGAAATAGAAACCGAACAGGGACAAAGTTCATGTTACCTACAATATTCAAACAAAATTATGTCTTATAATAAGGACGTTTTATTAGAAATATTACGATTGTAGTTATGAATTCAACTGAGCATTTTTATATTCATAAATGCTTGAAAAACACTTTCCATCTATTCTTGAGACAGAAATTTCGAAGCATCGATTTGGCTGTTAAAAGTTCTCCTTAGAACATTTGGTTACTATTCCTTCTTACGATCCAAACAACTGAAACTTTTATATTATAAACTTTTATGCAAGATATAGTTCATATTGATTTTTCAAAATTTCTACTTCTGAATTAATTACGAACGACTACGCCGTGATGGAACTAATAAAACTGAAGAAATCTATCACTTTTGTTAGTTTTTGGTTCTCCAGATTAGCAGAGGAGCATGCGTGTTCTGCTGAATCATCATGTTTAATTTCTGTTGCTAATTTGGCTCTAATCTTATTCTTAAATAGATTATTAGTTAGATGAAATTAACAGAAAAAAATGACAGCTGTCATGATTTAAAATCTAACTATGATCTCTCAATTGTCGGCTAGGTACTCTTTCTTTTACACCACCACGGCATGCACATTCTCTTTGTATATGGAATGTTACTCTCGCCTAGACAGTATCCTAGCTCCCATTACTGATTACAAAGCATTGGCACTCCACTGCCCGCGGAGAGTTTAACTTCCAGGTTCGAGTCCCCATCACGGCGGATGCCATAATTCTGTGTTAATTTCAGCAATTACCATACAAAGAATATTTAGATGTTTTTTAAAAGAGAACTCAGACATTAAGAGAAAGATATAAAAACAACCGAAATGAAGTGTGATAATTTGGTTTCATGAAGTACCCCATATTCTACATCTTACCCCAAACTATTCTACACATTCATCGAAAAGGAAACTTCTTAATTTTCTAAATTTCGAATTAGATTTCAAGGTTTATTCTACTCATTTAATTTATATTCGGTATGTTTTTATCTAAACAATTATATTACATCCCTGTTAAGTAGATTAGAATTTAAGAATACTATCTGAAAATTATGGCCTCATAACTAGTAAGTTCATCGCAACAGTAATAAATGTTTGTCATTGCTTCCTAGGCAAGATCAAAACAGTTTTTTAAACCGATATCTACCTTTCAAAGAAATCGTCTGACATCAGGTTCAAAATAATATATGTATTCCCAACGACCTCTTTCCATATGGCTTTCAAACTTTAATGAAATATACTCTTTGCTTTCCCCCCATCCGAGTACATCATAGCTGTCCTCATTTCATTATTCTAATAATAAGGAGTGAAATCAATCGTAGATAATACAGTCAATCTAATGTTTCATTATTCAACTTCCTCGACACTCCCGGTGTACGTATATCCGAATCCCATGTGCATATGGCGATTTAGTACTCTACTATCACAACGAATAGCCGTCTTGTATATTCTTAATTTCAACATTTGTTACATTAATCGTGAGTTTAGAAGTAACTTCAATTAATGGAAACCACGTTACGAAACACTGACCAACATTTTATTTCATCTAGCATTGTTTTTGCTTTTTACATATGCTACTAAAATAATTAAACTTGTTCATTAAATCTTATGACCAAATTCTTAACAACGTTTGTCTTCATGTGTTCCTCTTCACTTTTGCACTTCGTTCACATTCTCTCTATGTATACTCACCCGTTTTCCTATCTCCACGTAGCTGGGAAAATATATGTTTACGTTACTTTGCATCTGTGTAACTTTACAATGTTCCTAAACAGTTTTATATGACATTCACATCATCTGTGTTAATGAACAAGCCGTTCAATCCATTCAGTATGTGTCCCTTTTGTATTCTTCATCTTCAGGAATACTATATCCTAATGTAGACTGAAACAAAAGTGGAGGCAGAGGATCATCCTGTTTCAACTATCGCGAATCCCGAAACTAGGTGCTATATAGTTAACTATATTTGTTCTTCTTTTGGAGTCGTTGACTCATAAGCCAATAACCAAACAACCAATTCGTTGAAACATGCTAGTAACTTAAACAACTGGAGCACGGGCACAACACACCCATTAGTGCTTCTTCAAAAATAACTTGCCCAGTGTTTAGTCAAACAAAATCAGGCAAACTAGGATTAATAATTCTTACCTTTAACAAATATTTCTTGTGTATCTAAAGCAAAACATAAGTAAATATTTAGATATATAGTTCCAAAATTAAGTTTCAGTTAACACAGAGACTGCGTGTCTTTGAATTTAAAACGTAATAGAAGTTCATTGTCCTTTTTTAATTGTATTTGAATATTGTTTGTTATGTCGGAGAAATTATTAACACGACTTTCTCTGACATCTAGGTGCTTTCAGTAAAATTATTGACAGATGTCAATAATTGTGTAAAATGCTACATTTTCCAAATGTGATAATTAGAACTTCATTTCAAGCCAAAAGAGAATTTGAACATTGTTTAGGAAATGTATATTCTTGGCTAATCGTTTTTTCCTTGTTACTTTTGATGGCTACAGGTTGTTTTGAGTTTAGTTCAAGTTGGATATCGAAGTATTTTCAAATAATTATGATTGATATGGCCCAGGAAGTTAAGAAATAATAATATTGGAACTTAAGGCAAATGTGTATTCCTGTAGTACATGCGTAATTTAAATGTGGTATCTAGAATTGCATAGATGGGCATATTTTGAGGAATCACTAACAATGTCAACAAACTTTGTTCATAGTAAATGCTTATGTTAATCTTTGGAATCGGCCTTGATCATTTAATAGATTTGAGCTCATACAGTAACGGCTAAAACGAACCCAAATAGTAAATAAAATAACAATTATAATTAGTTTTCGCCATTCTATTATTATATTACAATATAGTTCTAACTTTTACATAAATTAATTATTTAAGGTATTGCTCTCATCTTAATTAGCAGGGAAATTTGTTGCAAATTTCTTGTTAAAGGATAAATTATAATTTTTATAAAATACAATACTACATTGTTTTGGAATATATGGTCGAAATTCATCATATCAAGATTCAACACTTCTTGTTTTCTATTTTGTGGGTCCAGTGGAACCGTGTTAAGCGCCAGTTTAATTTCACATTAACAGGCAGGATTTACGATACATGAGGTGTTGCTAAATGCGTCAAGGGAAGTGTTACAGTTAGGGTATGTCTATTTTATCGGCGAAGACAATTTTTGCGCTACCACCAAAACTATTGATGAAACCAGCGCCAAAATTAGTCAACAGATGCTAACCCAAACTACTACGTGTTTATCAAGTGTCAAATGAATATTTTAAATTTTGTATATTTTAAGAAGAAATATAGAAAAAAGCCATTACAAGCCGCCAAGGGTTTGCTCACAAATGTGGTGTTTTGTGTCTCTGCGTGAATTGTTTAATTTATATGCTCAAATACTTACCTGGTGTTACCCAAAAGTAGTAAAAGCTCACTAGTATCAAAATAATACCTCAAATTCATCAGATATCCAAAAATATATAGGAGTGGATAAATTGTTTCAATGGTGACTTTTACGTGCCAAAGCTTTAGAGCGTTTTGTATAGATAAAGTAGCTAGAAATGACATATTGACTTGGTAATTCAACAACCTAATTATGGGTAATTTTATTGATTGAGTACAAACTAGAATGAACTGTAGTGGAACTGTCTACTAAGACAAATCAAGCACTAGCAAGTCGCAACTTAGAGTTAGTTTTGAGAAATTGTTAAAAAAAAAAAATATTTCTAGCTAAATTAACTTTGTGGGATATTGTTCTGGTTGTGAAATTGCAACGAAAACAAATCCGTTTAATAATTTAGAATAAAAATTGAAAGAGTAAATTAAGCAACAAAAGATGCGAAAAGATAAAAGAAATAAATTAGTAAAAAAAAAAAAGGATGAACATTAAATTGTGACTTTCGTTTGAAGTCGAAATTCGTTCCAAATAGATATTGTTATGTATTGTCTGCATTTACAATCTCACGTTCTA
This sequence comes from Lepisma saccharinum, assembly GCA_022664845.1. NCBI lineage: Eukaryota > Metazoa > Arthropoda > Insecta > Zygentoma > Lepismatidae > Lepisma > Lepisma saccharinum. Next base: position 100,519 of record JAGDQP010001742.1, on the reverse strand, counting down.
TGAGTTCAATTTCTTGTAGATTTAAATAAACATAATTGTCTGAATAAATAACGAGCAGGAAGATCACACATTAACAGTCTAGTCATATATATATATGTATGTTCCATTGAATTGGTTTTAATGTTTATTTCTTCATTCGAGTTGTCTCTCTTTATTTTGATTTTTTCTATTTAGGGTTCTACCTCCCACTTATATGACAGTACTGTTGCTTGACCTCTGAAACACTACCTGCCTTTAAGGTCCACCTTTCTCTTCTTCTGGGTCGACAGATTTTAGGTTAAGTTCTTTCTGGTTTCCCTGATGGTGTAGAGTTCCTATAAACTCAATAACACCATTCTTCAACTGATTAACATGGTGGATTTTATTTAAAGTTTTCTTCCACAGCTTTTTATCTCGTGGTTTTGCTCAGATTCATAGTCCTCATAAGAGCCGTTTTCAAATTTACTGATTTAGTTTTGCTCATGTATTTTGATATGTTTGTAATAGAATTCCCGTGTAATTGGTTCCTTATGGTTGAAATCTTGTATAGTAGTGAAACGTTTTGGGTAAAAGCTACTTGTGTTAAATGATCCAATTTGTTACACGGGATCAGCAGTTGATCTTGTAACATCTACATCCACCAGTTCTTTTCCTGCAAGATTCGTTCTTTCATTATTTTCAAGAAGTTCCGGATTTGTTTGTTTAGTTTGTTGTTATAGTTACTGTGGTAACTTTGTGCGGAAATAGCTCTGTCTTCACATTCTATTCGCATCTTGGTCTATCGTTTTTGAAAATTCTTTTGCTAATTGTTATGATTTCCCCCCCTAATACCCTCTAGAAAAATAAGCTCTTCTTAAATCTTTTTTCTTTTCTGAAATCACTATTCATTTTTCTATAATTCATTTCAGACGTAATGCCTGACTCTTAGCCAGTGAGTCTTTAAGCAGTTGGATGTGCTGAGTATGCACATAATAATTCATGTCTTGAAGTTAACTTATTATCTACGTCCGTTTGTTCTCTTCGTAAACCTGTAATATATCAATCTTGGTTTGGCTCGACACTCAAGTGTGAACTCAAGTGTCAACGCATTATTGTTTAAGTGTTTGATATAAGATATTAGTTTTCCATCGTCCCAGCAAATATTTCTAGGACACCATCTAATAGTCTCCTTGTCGATCTTTACCAGTGTTGGGGATGATGGTTTCAATGTTTCCTCGCTCCAGACATTTTAGCAATTCGTATTTGGAATTGTAGTATACTGAAACTTTTTCTATCTCCCTTCTAGTTTCTATGTTTCTTTATAAGATTTAAGGCCGGTAGCATATACTATGTTTGTATTGTCCATTAGTTTCACGCTTCTGCTTTTCTTCAAAAATATTGAAATGTTTTCTAGCAATTGTTCCTGGGGTAGCAACAATTTTATGAGTCAACGTGTTAGGTATTTGTCCAAATATTTCGTTAGGATGTTACGTGGGGATACTATGGGTCTCCCCGGAGGAACTTCTTTTATTTTGCTTATTTACTTCTTACAGTATTTCAAGGTTTCCAGCCGGTCCTCTTGAGGCTTCTTGGTGGCGATTTTTGCTTGTATTTTGCCTTTTTGAATCCGGCTTCTAGTTTATTCGAGTCTTCTTGGTTTCTTGTAAGACCTCGTTAAGAAATACAACGCTATAATCTTGACATGCTAGGCCATTTTCCTTGTGATCGCTGGATTAAAGCAGTCCTTGCTGTCCTCGAAGGCAGATTCGTACTTTTCTATCAAATTCGGTACTAATGGTTTGTAGTAGAATTTAACCTCGTTCATACTTAATTTTGCCCTCCGTGGCTGTTTTATTCTCTTCGAAAGTAGTCGGTGCCTTGGCGAATTGGACCAAATTCTAGTCACGTCTCTGAAGTCTATACAGGTATTCTCTCCTGATTTCGGACTTGTAATGCCGGGCAAGATGATGTTTGCATTGTAAATTGATCAGGTTCCTAAAACACTCATTCCACTTACCTCTCAACTTATATCTGGGTCCCAAAAGCTTGTCACTGTTCGCTTACCAGTGGTCTTTGGGCTGGGATCAAGTCTACTTCTCTGCTTCTGCCATCTCTGTCTCCTACTTGTACAACCTACATGTCCTCTATGTCTTTTCGGGTGTCAATGAACTCAAGTAGTTTAATGTACTCGTCTTCATTTTTTCCTATCTTATGCTTAAAGTACTCTTATTAAAAAAATGTTTCCTAGGCAAGGTAGATGCTTCTGGTAGTTAGCGTACTAAGAATTACACCTATGCAAAACTCACTTCGCAGCAAGTAGTGAAAATACTCGCAATTTCAAAGACTTTCCAGGTAACTGCAACCGTGTGAGCTTGCTGTCTCAAATTACTACTGCTGCCATCTGATGAAGTTAATTTTGTATCTACAAATATGGACTTTCGGGACACGAGATGGTCGTTTATTGAGAGCAGCAGCTATTAATGAAAATTTAATGCTTGTTCATATTTCAAACGAAATGTACTATGATAGAGCATTTATTGTAAATATCAAGCCAATGCTCGTAATATAGCCATATTCCATGTAAGTCAATATTGCGTTTAACATACACAAACAGTTTCCTGACGAGCACTGAACGTGCATAATTGCGTTATGGTAGTTCCTCTCCACTGAAATGTGGCCATAATTTGTGATGCAGTGATTTCTCATTCACAAGTCATTCCACTCCTCAGAAAGAACTTCTCAAACACAAATAATATAAGCATATTGCGCAAATTACGAACCAATATTAAAATAACGGAAAGAGCTAAAATAATGTACAATATGTATTTTCAAATATACATTGATGTTAAACAAAGATATAGCTGATTAAAAAGAAGGGAGCTTCATTTTTAAAATGCATACATGACCATGTACCGGACACGTTAAATTCGTATCCCTCATTGTTGGACGCCATATTGAAAAAAACATGAAAACGAAAAAATGATATCCAAACCTTTCTGATTGTACAGTAACGAACTAAAGTAAATGGACGTTGGAATTATAAGAAATAGTAGTATTTTAACCCATGAGAATTGTTGAACTGTACACCTCATAGTTAGACAAGCAACATGACAGTACACGTATGCGCGAAAATATGGAGTGCCAGGATATTTCTCCATTTGGAGCCAGAATGAATTTAGTTGTTCGGCATCATGTAGAGAACCACGAGAGAGTTAGAAAGAAATCCCATCCTTGTCTTGTTCAATCACACCCACACAGACACACATACACACAGAGAGAGAGAGAGAGAGAGAGAGAGGGAGCATGGAAGAAGACGTAGAAAGAGGGAAAAGAAGAGATGAAAAAACAAGAAAGGTGAGCAAGAAAGATGGCGCAAAACATGGAAATAAATAACATTTTAACCCTTATGAATACAAATTCTGCATCTCTCTCCCCCTGCCCCCTCTGTCTTTGTCTCGTGTTTTTCTGCCTTTACGGGATATATCTCTTTCTGTAGCATTCGTGAATATAATTTACAATGCTTAATTCCTTGAAGAAAATAGTTGGAAATCGTACGTGGATTCGAACCCTCGACCTTGAGAATAATGTCTTTCCAGTTACACTTTGCTGATTACAGTTTCGGAGATACACGCGTTGAAGTTACTTATTTATAGGCTGAACATATAGAAACTATTTAGTGGTTAAACCATATGTACGTCGGAACATGCTGGAAAACTTATTGTCAGCAATTTGGAACCTCTTCACAACATTGACAATTTACATTCATCAGCAAACCCTTATAAAGAAAATAAAGAAAAATAAAATGTTTCGAAATGTTCCTAGCATTACAAAACTATGGGACTAACATAGCAGCTTACTTTTGGGTATGATAGAACTTCGAAAAGAATCGAAGTTAGATACAGATTTTGCTGAAAGAGTAACTTCTAGACCTCTTGCAGTCTGAGCGAAGAATAATAGTTTCGTTTAGAACTTTCATCTTAGTGCCATTAGGAATATCTAACAATTTGAAATTTTAAGCTTTCCCCAAATCATTTATTGTATCAAATCCGTTGACGCTATGTATCGCTCGACCACTTTTGTCATTTGACAATTTTACGTAGACCCTGATCTCCGTTTACTACCCCCTAGGGGCCCCTTAAAATAATGAAGGACGTGCTTTTGCGTTTTCTTATATTCTAAGTTGTTTTGAAGATATACGGGGTGGCAACGGACTTTATGGACACGAAATGTACACGCCGCCATTTTGGATTCGGTCAACGTAGCGACTTGAAACTTTCGGCAAAATACGTCTTTTGTCGAGACCTTTCAAACGATGTATAACTCGACCTCCTTTGCCATTTGAAATTTTCAAGTTGATCCCCAATTTGGGGGGTCTGGGATGGAACTTTTATAGCTCAAAATTCAAGCCCCTCAAAATAAGCAAGGACGTGTTTTTGCGTTTGCTCATATTCGCAGTCGTTTCGAAGATACATGGGGTGCCAACGGACTTTATGGATATCCTGTACATATAAACGCATTAGGAAATTTAATAAAAGTAGTGAACAAATGAGTTTGGAGGCTAGGAAACTAAGGTACGGTATTTTTATTGCACACTCGATTAAATCGTCTTTTTACAATGTGTTGTTCCTGTTTGGCGTCACAAGTAATGTTTGGCGTTTATGTTCTTGTGTATTTATGTGTGTGTACTCAAGGAAGGTCTCTGTAAATTCATTTGATGTATTAAAATGATAGCTAATAGGATTCTAATAAAACATTATCATAATTATTTATGGTTAGCAGACATTAATCCTTTATTTATCTCCTGAATGTGGAAAGCAAGTGTTACGCCCTTTTTACTACGATACATTAAAATTTAATTCAAATTTAATTTTGAAATACGTGAAATGTAAGTAGTGAGACAGAGTAGTAGACATACATACAACTAAACCGCCGTGCGTACGTTGACATAGGCACGTAAAAATATGATTTTAATCTGTATTTCCATTTTTCAAGTTTCATACGAAATGCAGGCGGATCACAAGCTACACAATGTAGGGCGCAGGAAAAATTGCGTTGGGGGTTGAAATATTTCACTTCTTTCTTTACACATAGTTTTCCATATGAGTGAGTGCTAGGAAAATATCACTAACATAATAGTTAAGGGATCTTGTACAGGGGTTTGCTTAAATAATTTTCCAAAGGACTAAGAATAATTATAACTATTTAACGAAGGGTTCCGAGCGCGACTCTATGCGACCTCCCTCCAGCACACCCCTGATCCCGGGTTTTATTCTTGCTGTGGAAACAATTGGTTCAGAGTCAACATTAAACTGTAGATCCTATTCTAAGGACCTTATCTGTATCCGATGGAAGGCAATTGAAAACCACCATCGGATAACTTTTACCGAGGACTTTCTGGTCAGGACCTGCTTTCAGACAGAATACTTATCATAACCATGTAAAACACACATAAATTATGTTTATGAGAGGCCAAGAGAATTTTACAGGGGCCAGATCACATAGCGTCTCCCTGACTTCTTCGTGTATGGAAACGTTGTTCGTAGTTTGGTTTTCAACAACTTATTTAATATTTCAGCAGAATTTCGTTCTCAAAGGTAAGGAAATTTTGCCTTCGCTCCATACTAAAATTTCACACATGAAAACATCCATCAGCAGCAGCTTCGAAAGCAAATGAAATTTCACATGCTTGTTCCAGCCAATGGGTTACTGTATATTATACATTTCAATGCGTTGTCTAAAGAAGAAGTGTCTCGAATTTCAAACATAGAATCTCATGTTGCCATTTTGGTTAGCTATTTTGACTTCATAAAATGTCCGCTTAAAGAATACTATGTTATTGTCTAAAGATATATCTAAAATATAATTATTAGACCTTATCATTGTTGCCCATGAAACTTTCTGAAACCTAATTATCCAATAAAAATTACTTCCCCGACGAAACCCGGTACAAATATGAGCGGATGAATAAACATTCTGAGTATGCACCCTGAGAAGTGATTCCACCAGACTCTCTACCTGTATGGATGTCACCCCCAAATCCTCGAGAACGCCCACCAACGTTAAACATGTTGTTGTCAAAAATCGATAGAAACCGTGCAAAATTTCACTTACGCCCTCCCAATTTTGACTTTCCACCCCGCATAAACTATCCTGGTGGAATTCCTGCCACTGCCGCTGAGAAGGAAACCCTGACTATGGGCCTGATTGACAGGACCACAAGGGCCATAATGGCTACAATGGACTTGTGCGTTTATTTTTCCTTTCGGTATCTACATTTTACATCAGTCGATCAGATTTTCCGCATCCCAATCCGGGACACCGAATTGGAAAGTCATATTGGACATCATGAAACAAAGTATTCTCATTAACACGAATTTCCTGTAAGTTACTTTACTTTTAAGGCTAATTTAAAGCCAAGATCTCCAACAATAGATGGCAGCACTATCTCCGAATATGTATAACGTATTTTTATCGTTGCACGAAATTTAAATATGGCTCCTACTAATTCAAGCCTGGAGAGTTAAAATTTTCGGGCAAGAAAACTAATTCACGAGTTCTATCCGTGCCGATTTTTAATTTTCTTTCTTGTTCATTGTTGAAATAGCTTCATTGTTGTGATGAATATCCAAACCTATAACAATGAAGCTCTTTCAACAATGAACAAGAAAGAAAATAAGAAATCGGCATGGATAGAACTTTCGAAATGGTTTAAACTTTATTCCCTACAAATTTTAGCTCCCTAGGCTCGAATTTGTAGGAGCAGCATTGACATTTCGTGCAACGATAAAAATACATTATACATATACGGAGATGGTTCTGCCATCTTTTATTGGAGATCTTAGTTTACATTGACCTTAAGAAGTAAAAATGTAATTACCATACGAACGATTAAGTTGGCCCTACCATCTGGGTCCGCTACGTTTCGGCGCCTCTGTTTTGGCGCCGCCGTTTCGGCGCCACCATTTTGGCGCAGGCTACGTTTTGGCGCTACCGTTTCGGCGCCGGTTCAGTTCGGCGCCAAAGTGAGGAAAACGGAAATTATTAACATACCTTATGACATAGTAATGTACTTTATACTTTTACTGTCCTCTGACGACAATTGATGATCAATGAAGTACTTAAAACATTATTTCTTGTACTCTGCTTCTAACAGTTTTGAAGCATTATTTATGTTGCACGGTCTGAGCCAAAGATGCCTAATGACTTAAGTGGCTGGAACTTATCTGTTATGCACAAGGGCGCCAATAAGATATATTGCTTTTCTAATTTAAATATAAAGTTTCTTGTACATTTTTAACGTAAGAACTTTTACTTTTGCTAAACCTAAACAAGAAATGCATAAGATGGGGTAAGTAGTGAATATTCGAGATGAAACAAAATCGTCAATAAAGTCATTTTTGGGACTGCTCTTGACAGTTATGAAGCATTATTTAAGTTTTCATGCTTTGAGCTAAAGATGCCTAAGGGCCATAAGAGGACAGGATGTTTCTCTCGTGTACATTTTTACCGTAAGAATCTCTACTTTTGCTAAACCTAAATAAGAAATACATAAGGTGTGCTAAGTAGTGAATATTAGAGATGAATAGAAAATCGTCAATAACGTCACTTTTTGGGACTGCTTCTGACAAAGTTATGAAGCATTATTTGTTTTCACGGTTTGAGCTACAGATGCCTAAGGGCTACAAGAGGACAAGAAGTTTCTCTCGTGTACAAGGGTGCTAATGAGATGGAGGTTGCATTCGTAATATAAATAGACAAATTAGTTACAATGATAGTTCGTTCATGTTCAGAATATAAATTTAAACAAAAAAAGAGTATTGGGACTGAATTTGACAAAGTTTTGGAGCATTATTAAAGTATCCTGTCTGAGCCAAATATGCCTGAGGGCCACAAGAGGACAGGATGTTTCTCTCGTGTACAAGGGTGCTAAGGATTTGGAGGTTCCATTCGTAATATAAACAGAGAAATTAGTTAAAATGGTAGTTTAACCTCGACCTGAGATTAGACTTCAACCTCGACTTCGCCGTCGGACTTGAACCTCGACCTCGAACCTTGCAGTTTAACATGACGTTCTTATCTGTTATATATATATATATATAAATTGTTCCAAAGGTATGCAGAATGCATTGTAATTAAATATGAAACTTATTTTCTTTGAATATAAAATAATAAATTGCGAAATTGCGCCATTACGAAATTACGAGTAGCTCTCCTGAATCCTGTTTATCTGCTCCTCCCCACATAGCAAAATGACGTCCCAGGGATATCTGACGGATCTCCTGGCAGGATATCGGGACGTCTGTAGGACGTCCTGTTTAAGTCCCGTTTACATCCATGGGACGTATAGTTCTAGTTAATCCTTCGTATAACTATACGAAGGCATATCCTTCGTATAGTTATAATTAATTAAATAATAATAATAGTAAGGTCGATTTAATTTATAGAAATTCCAGGTAGGTAATCCCGCACGATTTTCCGGGGGACATCCAGGGGACATCCATACGGGATGAACTGTTTGTATTGCCCACAGAGTTATCCCACGGACGTCCTTAGGACATCGCTATGGGAGCAGGACCATTCTGACGGTAATGGGATCTAAATGGGACGTCCCAGGGACGTACTCTGCTATGTGGGTCACTAGTTATGTCCCTGCTGTAGCTCAGCCTGTTTATGTTGGAAATAAATAAATAAATTCATTTTCCGCCGAAAAAAACACTTTATAATTAAAATCATTTAAATAAAAATATTATATTTTTCAATTACTTACTGAACTATAAACGTCTCATTGCATCTCTTCCATGAAAGCAACCCCTGGATCTGTTCTGTATAGTGTTTTAAAGGCCGGGAAAAAACCCGGAAGTTTAAAAAAAACAGGAAAAATTGTTTGTTTTTTTGCCTTTTCATCTCCAATATCCACTACTTAACACACCTAATGCATTCAATCGGATGATCTTATGTTAAAAAATGTACAAAACACTTGCAATTTACATTAGGAATGCAATATATGTCATTAGCACCCTTGTACATGAGAGAAACGTTCTGTTCCCTTCTGGCCCTTAGGCATCTTTGTCTCAGACCCAGAAAACACATTTTGCTTCAAAACTTTGTCAGGCGCGGTCCCATTGTGTATTTTTTTTCTATATGTATGTTTTGAACATCAACTAACCTTTTAACTATTTCATTGATCAAAAAATGTTGTCAGGGACCCCGTAAAAGTAAAAAAAAAACGTTATTTTCCTAAGTAGCACGAAAAATTCAATAAAAACAAACGTTATAAAACGATACGGTCTACACAAAGTGAACTTTTAATTAGCAACATTCACTAATTCCCTTCCACCCCCTGTTAATACTACATCTATGCATACTCCATAGATTAGTAGGAACAGGGTTGACTGAGAATCGGTTAATGTTCTTAATTAAAAACTGCACTTTGAGAAGACCGTATCGGTTTGGCTGAAAGTTGGCCAATGATGGACGAGATACCTGTCTCATTACTTCCGACTAGAGACAGCTACAGAAGTTTAAAAATAAATCCCTAACTGTAAAGAAGACTGACAAGCGATCCAGTTGCTAATTTGGCGCATTGGTAAGACATTAGCTTACTAAATAAAAAAAAAACGCGTTTGATTCCCGGCTTTGAGGTATGATTTTTTCTTCCAAAATATATTTTTATATGTTCATATTTGGTACTAATAGTTACTTTCTTGCTTTCCGTAGATTATCTAAAATTAGTAATCATTTGAACATGGGAGTTAAGTACTAGAAGGAAGGATATATATAAATAAATTAGAGGAGGTTTCAAAACGAGCGAAGCGCGAAATAAAATATAAAATTGGTTTCATGAGTTCAAACACAATTTTCTAGTTTTCTTTTAGTTTTTATTTGAAACAATAAATTTTTCAAATAAAGTCGGTTACTTGTCGGAATCATTCAAAACCCAAAAATGACAAAAATCCGGGCTTCAATAATAATAATTTATTATTATTATTATTATTTTGAGGGACGACAAATTTGTTCCAACAACAGTAAAATCATAGAAATCCAATTTTGCAACAATGTTTCACGAGCATAGCAATAATCCTTGGAAGGGATTCAAAAAAATATAGGAAGTGAAAAAAATTAATGCAAATTCTAGGACTGCTCTGGGACTTAGTCTAAGGTAGGCTTAGGTAGAAACATTAAATTAGAATTGAATTTTATATATGGCCTTTAGGCATATAAGGCTCAGGCCGGGATAGGGGAGGGGAAAAGGATTCGGGAAGGTGTGGGCCAGAGCAAATCTTGAAAGTGCCCTTTCCTGTAGTTTCCTGGTGTGACTGAGGAAAAAACAGGAAAAAGCTCAGTCAGGATAAACGGTCTCTGGGATTGAAACCACGACCTCCCAAATGCTACGCCAACGGCTGTTTGTCATAAGTACGAAGTCCGAATGCTGGATCTTTGAATCTGCGACCAAGATCGCACGAATCCAGCGAACCGGATATCCGCAACATCGAAGATTCTGATCTTTTCGGTCCGGGTAAGAGGTATCCGGATTCGGATCCGAGTATCCGGATATCGATCCATAAAATTAATTTTACTTTTTCCTCGCAGTCATATTTGATTAGTTATTCCCTGTTGTTATATATTTTCTATTTTTGGTATGTTGATATCGTTCAGTGCCATTCAGTACATCCTGACACGTAACTAAATATTAATTTTCAAGGGGATCAATGGATTTTGAGGGTCCAACTTCAAAAACAAGCTGGGTGTAAAAGGTACCCATATATAGATAATTACGACTAAATTATATTACTATTTTGAATATTAAAATGAATTAATAAGCACAGCCATCCGTGCATACATACGTCAATGAGTACTTTCATATCGCTCAATACCGTGGTTTCTCGTTTTTTGATATTGTCGTAGGATATCATTTCGGTAGATTGATATTTCGATATTGTCGGTTTTTCGGTATATCAATACTCTTCGGTATATCTGTATTTAAGTAGTTTTTACATTGTTCGGTATGTCATAATTGTCGGTATCCAAAACATACCGAAAGTCGGAATTACAATCTCAGTTACCTCCTGTATTGAGACTACTGTTATTTCTTGAAACAGTTACAAGTTTTTGTTTTTAAATTAAAACTTTATGCTTTGCTGAGCTTTCATTTTTATTTTATCTTAAGTATATAAAAGCAAATGCTTTGACATGTGAAACATCATACTTGTTTTGTTATGATATCGGATACACGTAAAACGAAGATCGCTGAATACTGTCTTCTCTTTATCAGAATAATCAAGTCTCGGTTGTGTAATGGTTTTAGTGTTCGTCTCTCACTCCTGCTCAAATTATGATGAATTCATATATTAAAAAAATGTACATGTGTTCAAACCCTGACAAACACAATTTTTTATTTTCCTTAATTTTTATTTTAATTTATTTTTCAAATAACGTCGTTTTTTGTCGGAATCTTTCTGAGCCCGTCATCGGCCCTCCCTTCGAGGACGAAATGGCGATGTTGCCAGACTTGCTCTTGGGTAGTAAATAACACATTTGTTATTGTCTGTGTAGTTCATTGGACAGCATGCGAGACTTTCATTCTCAAGGTTTTTGGTTCGATCCCCGTCCAAGATTTCAAATTATATTTTTCAAGGAATTAAGCTCTGAAAATGATATTCGAGATTGCTCCTGAAAGAGATTTATCCCATAAAGGTAGAAAAACACAAGACAAAGAGGGAGGAGGTAGGAAGGAGAGACGCAGACTGTGCATTCATAAGCATTACAATTTCATTTATTTCAGTGTCTTCCACCATTTTCTCTTCCTCTTTCATTCTTACCTTCTCTCTTTGTTCGCTCTATGATCGTGTTCATCCATTCTTTCTCTTCCTTCCTTTCTTTCTTTTTTCCTCTCTCTCTCTCTTTCTGTGTGTGTGTGCGTGTGTGTGTTTGAACAAGAGAAGGATGGGATTTATATCTAACCCTCTCGTTGTTCTCTGCATGATGCTGAACAATTAAAATATTTCTTGCTCGAAATGTCGAAATTTTCTGGCATGTCATGTTTCCGCGCATATTTATACTGTCATGTTGGTTGTTTAACTATGAGTCGTACAGCGCAACAGTTCTCCTGGAGGAAAAAGCTACTATATCTTATAATTCAAACCTCCATTTACTTTAGTTCGTGACTGTACACACCAAATACTTGAAGTTTACGCAAAAATCATACTTGGCAAGTAAATCGCGCGGGAGTCCAAATTCCCAACAAATACCACTGTACTGTTCCCAGTAATATAACAAGTTTCTTGCATATCAACTGCAAAGAAGTAGGCAAAGAGCATGCCAAATATTTCCACCCTATTTCTTACTTAACTGTCACATACCAATGCTAAAATTTGCAATGGAAATGGCAAAAGGGGGTTCGCAGAGGGGCCTAAACCTCCGGTCGTTGTAGTTAGTATTATAAAAGAGAAATCCGTCAAAATATGTGTAATTGAATGGATTTATAAGGATAGGGCAAACATGCGTATTTTAAGTTATATTTCCGTGGCGTAGCAAGAGGGGGCACTGGGAGCGCGCTTCCAATGGAAAAGACTTTATTTTTTGTAGCATTATTTGAACAATCTTTACAATAAAATGTTTCGATTTGTTTGCAAATCGTACTAATTTATTTATCTGTTGCCAATCCAGAGAGGGGCTTGACGGAAAATCTTTCCTTTAGAGCATTATTTCAAAAAAAGTTATAACAAAAATTTTAGATTGTCTTCAAAGCAAACTATTGTTTCTACAAATATAAATTTTGGGGGTTAACGGTGTAAAATTTTATGATAAAAACAAGCAATGTGAGGTAAAATAATGATAAATCGACATTAAACGTTTAAGAAGCGGGAAATATCGCTGGTCCGTTACACCTACGCCCCGCTCATGAAAATCGCTACACTGTTCTCTTTTCTGTAATCAGAAATCATAAAAATATAACACCAATTTACTTGACATGAATGTAGAAATTATACTACAATAGATTTCGCTAAATACACTAAATCAATTGTTATTTACAACTGAAAAAAAATATTTAAAATCCGTTTACACTGGCATATTTAACACATTTTGTTTTGTAAACAAAACTCGACAATCCTTAATGGCAATATCGTCTGCATTGGCCGTGCGTCTCTAGGAGATATGTTTTTTTACAAAAAATCCAGCGCAAATAAAAAAAAGAAAATTACAACTATTTTATTGGGTGGAATTTAATTATGTTATCATCTAAGATATGTTACCAGCTTGACAAATTTCTTACATAATAGCATAGGAACATTTACTAAATATAGTTCTTCTCCCCTCTAAGGGAAATCTGAATAAACAACATCAAAATAAGGTACGAGTTTAAGGTGGAAATGAACTTTTACATAAGTAATTGATAGGCATTCAAATAAAACTATATTTGTTACGCTTCTATTTAGTGAGGAGATAAGATTTTATGGCGTTATGTTTGTAAAGGAAATATGTTAAACGTAACCAAGTTTTAAGTCGTAACTCAAAAAATACAGAAGTTAATAGCAAAAGACCAAGCTGGGGTAAGACCAAATATTTTCTGTGTGTTAGTATGGCAAAAAGGTCTCAAATTCAAGTTCAAGCGTCAAAATCGGTCTTATAGTTCGCTAGATACAAAACTAGCTGTATGGATTGCCGCTAACAAATTCATGTGTCAGTGTCACTCAAAGAACAGCCGTCCTTCACGAAATATATTGAAAATCACTTACTCACTGAGTAATCAAGGGAAACCGGTAACCAATATGTACGAACTCTTAAATTTTGCATACTATCTGTACCCTATATATAGAGTTCCAGTAATAAGAGATTTTGGAAAATCTCACCGTTGTGACAGAGTTGCCAACTATTTTGAAATCCAGTGTTTCTGAAATGCCATTCATGTCTTAACTAAGATTTGTATAAATACTCTTCAGTACTTTTAAAAAATTGTAAGATTAAGTGCTGGCTTAACAACTAAGATTGTTAGTGTAGCCAACAAACCAGTGGTTCATTCAATCACGGAATGATGAAAGGGACTTTGTAACGAATATAGTAAGAGCTCTGAAATTTTGCATACTGCCTTTCCTCATCATATAAAGATTGTATAAAGACCCATGTTTTCATGAATACTCTTCGGCACCATTAGGACGGTATGGCTAAACGTTCAGCCAAGAACCAAACTTGTCGGATTTTCCAACAAATCACTGATTCTTTCACTCAAGGAATAATCAATAAACTCAGTCATTGATGTAAATAAAGCTGTAGAAATTCGCACACTGTTTTTTTCCTTATCAATAAGTTAAGCAAATTCACTTTGCTTTGTCAGTATTCCCAACTTAAAAATACATTTTGTTTCGTAAATAGCTTAATCTTTCTTCATCATATCATAATGCTGTTTCCGCCCGGTATTTGTTCATCAGTTACAGTTTCTTTATGAAAGGAGTTCAGAGATTTCACACCATTTCCAAGTGTTATCAACTTGTTTTAAAGCTTAAGTACATCAAATTTTACATGAAATCTCTTCGGCATCATTAGAAAACGACTCCGGTTCTTAGAGGCACAGTAATTGAATTCTCTGCGCCTCGGCCAGTTGCCGGATTTCGCAGCTCGCACCTTTTTTAACTTTAAGCATTAAGTGACAGAATTTTTATATTGCAATTCTTTAAGTTATCAGCTTGCATAGCGCGTATGCACGTAGTAATTCGCACAACGTTCCTTGCCATCGAAGGCTACTCTTCCGTATGCCAGTACGAACTGCTTACATACATTCTTGAGATTTAGTTCGACCTCCTTCGCGCGTAAACTTCGTCCACTATTTCAAGTAATTTTGAAGGATCGTACATTAGCACGTTCCTTTTCAACACGATTCTATCAATTTTGTCGAACATTGGAAATCACAATTGCCCGCTTCATTTTACCTTCATCCAAACATCTTATTTTCCCCTTTGCGGCTGCAGTTGCTCCCTAACTTCCGGTTATTCATTTTCCGTTTCCTCGACTTTAGATTTTGGCCACGTTCCTTCTCCCTCCACCTGCTCCATTTCCCATTTAATATTTTCACACCTGTTGTTTACATTTCTATCCTGCGCTTACATCTTATCTACTTGGGTTCTAATTATTTCCGTCTCCAATTTCAGTGTTTTTGTCCTTTTCCACTACTATGCTCCTTTTCAATCTGCCCTCTAGTTCTGCGATTCTCTTCGTTAGGTTTCCCTCGACTGCTTTCACTCCTTCATACATCTCTTTGCTTATTTTGTTAACCGTTTTGCAGATCCTCTGCCACGCGGTCCTCGTCTTTATACTTTCCTTCCAGAAATGCTATCTGATGAACCCAATGTACCAATATTTCCTTTAAATTTTCAATTTTCTCTCTTCCCACCTTCATTTTCTTTAACGTTTTGTCTGTAAAGGCCAGGTCCCTCATGTACTCGTCTATTAAAGTTCTCCTTTTTTACTATTTCTTTCTCCTCTTCCTTTGAATCTTATTCGCTTGATGTATCTTCCTCTTTTTCTTGTTTGCTTTTCGTTAGGAAATCTTTCTTCGTTAAAGGTGATCTTGTTACAGGTGTTTCTTACTTCCGTTTCTCTTCTTTTTTCTTCTGGTTTCTTTAATTCCTACATTCAATCTATTTCATTTTTCTTTCGAGTTTTTCATCTTGTATTTTCATCTTCTGAGTCGAGAGATCATAAGTACTGTATGTTTTCGCCGTCTCCTTCGGCATCTCTGCTATTAATTCTCAATCCTGTACTTTCCACTCCTCGCGGCGACCTGAATGTGGTGGGGGTAAGTAAGGGGTGAGTCTATTGTCCGTGGCAGGGTGTCCTAAATCATCGCTCCGAAATATTTACGGTTTCGTGATGCACAACAGTTTCCATTCCTCTCGGAAGAACGTTAGGGGGTGGCGTTATTCGGTACTGAAGGATTTAACACACTACCAATTTTCACTCTTCGGTATTGCTCAGTTAAAATTCGAATACTTGCGGGGTAGGCAGCCGAGCACCGTTCTACCGTACGATTGGTTGCATGCAATCTAAAGGTTGCAAAACTACTGCTTAGAGAGATGGAATGAAAGAAATTACCCACTGTTTTTTTCTTCTTGAGTGAGACTGTCACTCAAAGTCACCCGGAAGCACCTGTCAAAGCCTCGAGCGATACGGCTGATGATATGTAAGGTACAGCGCTGGTTCTCATATAGATGCTTAGCACGTAAAATCTTTCATTTTAAAAACTCAGAGAAAAAAGTAATCCCAATTTGATCAAACTTTCAGAAATTGTTCTATTTGACAAATAGAAAAATGTTTTCTACTTACCACCTTTAGCCATTAAGTTTCTAACATCTTTTTTACTATTCGCTGAACTGAACTTGCAACGTTCCCAACCTAATTATCCCAAAAGAGGATCACACAGACAAATAGGGTCGCCAGGAGCATATAGTATCCACGCAACGCATCTAACATACCCTCTAACTCCAAACATTTTCTACACCCCAGACGAGCGGCGCAGAAATGCCTTTCAGATTTAAGAATATCTGGGAAAGAGGATTCCAGATCCTTGTGATCGCTGTAAAAAAAAAAAATAGATCGAGTGAGGAAATACCGGTAAGGCGACACCTCCAATCTTTTAATTAGATCGCCAGTTCATACTCCGAAGTACCAGCTGGTTCAGATTAGCGACAGATTAAGAAAGAAAAAGTAAATCTTTACTTGGGAAATAATCTCAAACGATGATACGCATAACGACTCATATGTGACTCATACGGTGTCTTTACTCACTTCGAAGTCTACAGGGTGGAAACAGACCATGTCTTACCTTTACCTTTGTAGGGCCCACACCTGTAGTCTGGAATCGCAATTCCTGAAATAAAGACGAACAAACACAACGAATGACGGTCGCAACTCAATCCAAACGTAGTGTCACAACGCAAAATGCAAATAATATTTATTCACACAAATCACATGCCGGAGTCACTTCATATGTCAACGCAGAAATAACCAGAAATTTAATATATAGTTCTTTCCCAAGTTATCACTTCTCAGCTGGCGAAAGAATCCTACCACTGGTCTACGGATTTATGAACCGATCTAATCTAATTAAAATCACATCACTCAATACGTCAGGTTTACCGAAACACAGAAATAATGAGTATCAATTGCTGTCAACTTCACGTAACGATTTGTAGCTAATTTCCAATGAATATCAAGTCAAACATTAAATAGCTTACTGCACATTATAAATATTACTAAGCACTGTATGAGGATTATCAACTAATGCCGTAGATCGTAAATGGTTAACTGAGAGGTTTCTATACTACGTTCACTTAACATAAACACAAGATATTTTCGAAGAAATATAAAAATTTCAGATTTTCAATTTATTACTCTGAATGTACATATTTCACGCTTTCGGCTATGATAATATCATAAGAATCGGAACAGAATTACAGTTGAGTTGTAAAAACAACCAAATTTGAATCGCTGGTATACATTGAATTTAGCAGAACTGAAAGTTACGTAGTCACACATAAATGTCCATAATTTCTATAATAATTAATAAATTTCGTTGATTGTTTCACAAGTTATTCCCGAAATATTGTTGTATAATTTCGAAAAGTTTTAGCACAGCATTACTTACACGGAAGAAGTTCTAGTCCAAAATACATGGTAAAGAAAGAATCACTTTAACGTTATTAATTGTGTGACGTCATTACAGATGATTACAACGTTATACAAAAGACGTTCTGAATAAATCTTGAAAATACAAAATATTGTTGTAAAATATGACTTTTTCATCGGAGAATAGTGGCTGGAGTTGAAACCAAAATTATCGAACCATGTCGAATAATATAAAATTTACTATTAACATCGAAACGGTACGCAAAAATAGTCGAGCAGACATGTTGCTAATTTGATCAATTAAGGAAAATATGCGGTAGCTGTCAAACATGGCTAACCGGGAATTTCGAATAGATTTGGAAAACTGGAGACGAGAAATTGGCATATGATTATTGAAATCCAACGAACCGATACTTGTAATGTAAGAATTCGGTTAATAGCAGCCCCATACTGAAATTTAGAACATATTGTACATATTGATAAATAATCTCAACACAAAAATATTAATTTAATACGGTGAACATTTCGAAATAATGATGTTGAAAAGTCCTGATAGCACTTATATCGGTTCTAATTCTTCTTACTTCGAATAACATATTTTCCGGTATGGACGAAAACAGTCTAAATCGAAAAATGATTCTAAATTTGGTGTTTATAATTACCAATCGTAGACAGGGCTTAGGAAGTACAGATGACGGAAAGCCAATGCATCTATTCGTCTCGTTTTAAAAATTGGAACTGAACTAACATGGCTTGGGAGAGCAGTTCTCCCAGCAAACGGAGAAGAAGGCTGATTCACACTAATCAGCAAAAAACAAGTCACGAAGCATTGACTACGGTCCAATCAAAACAAGCGATAGATCCAATTCATTGCTGCGTGACTAACGAAAACCTGGATGGATAACGATAAAAATCCAAAGCAGAATCAAAACGAAACACGCTCAAAGAGTCTAAAACCAACCACAGAGAATGAGCTAAAGATAGCACACAGAAAGGAAACAGAACGGAGAATAAGAAAATAAAAGGGGAGAAAATAAATATAAAAATGGAACAGCAACTAGGCTGTTACAAACTCACACGCGTTCATTGTGTTTAACAACAATCTCGCATCCATAATAGAATTGCTGAGGAGATTGTCCAATTGTTAAATCATTTACAAATATCTTATACCAATGCAAAGGTAAAAATGGACAATCGCACACCGAACGAATTCAGAAAAGAATAAAAAACGACGGTATACACCCTTAAAAACACGTACTCTTCTTACTCAGCACTCACTTATTGTACCTTTCATTTGTAACGAAATTCGTGGTCACTGTTTTACTACGAATAACGAGCTATGCCCAGATACGTGGAACATAGTCCGTCAAATTAGGTTTTACCCGACATTGTGCATGCGCCGTATCCTATTAAAGCCTGAGACAAAGTTGCTTAAAAGTAAAAAATAACTTCGAATTTACATTTAGAATTTAACAGTTTAAGAGTAACCTTTCTGCACTTCGGGTTTCAACTTCTATTAACTTAGTCATAAAGTCGTAACTTACGTGAATGACGACTGCGATTCTGTCAATTGATGGTATTACGGGGAGCAACAATTATAAAATCATGTAGAATTTTATTGTTGTTGTTCCAAGACGAAATCTACTTTATTGAGTAAATGTTTTACTTTCGTAAATTTCACATGCTAGTCTCTCCTCCACACACTAACTAAAATTTCGTAGTCATATTTGATTAGTAAAGTCATTGTTGTATCAAGGAGGAAAACAACCCTTAACACGCAATTAGCAATTATATTTCCAAAGGCTAGAAATATAAATAAGAACCTCCAGCATAATTTCAGTGACAATAGGGATTAAGTACTTATATTAAATATATTTACATGCATGCATTTGTTCCTGCTTATGTGCCTTTCTGGAAATTGTAAATTATCTTCTTGTGGTAGTAACACCGGTACTACTATTGTTATAACGGAAATGTAGATATGTTATTTATTTAATTAATAAATATACCACTCGAGAATCAAATATTGGGACTTCAGTATAGCAAGATCCAGACTAAGGTATCGATATTAATATTCTCAATAAACTTTGCTGAAATGGATATAAAATATGATATAATTGAAGCACGGGCATAATACACCCATTCAGTGCTTCTTCAAAAATATCTCTCAATTCAAACAATAAAAAAAAGGTCGATCAATGAAAGTGATATTTTTTCTTGATAATGAAAATCTCATCAATGAATGCACACGAGAGAATAAATAACACCAAACGAAATTCCATGGTTTAAATATCGTGTTTTAATAGCAACCTTGCTTGTTGTAAAATTATTTTCCTTTTTTTCCTTTAGTAGTTTTAATTAATCAGTTAATTGGTTCGTATTAATAGTATCGAATTTTATCCATTGTGCGCTGACATCTATCAGCAAACTCGAAGCACTGCACTTCCGTCAAATATTAATTTAGCAAAGTAATTTTTGAAATCGCTCAGCACAGAGGAGCAAACGTTGGAAGTTACGTGAGTTAAAATATCTTAAAAGTTCTAATTTTACTGTTAAGAACTACGCAAGATGGAACAATATGGACGGATATTATGGAACAATAATAAAATAGAAGGAATATACTCAAGTATAGGAACACATCAACAGCTTAAATTCAATGCTTTATCGGAGTGCGACAATCTGTAAGATCACATTAGCAAAGTAAATGCAGTGTTTTAACTTCACTTATTTCTGCGAATCTTAAATGCGTATTCAATAGTGAAGTACACCTAATAGTATGACAAATCGTTTTAACAAATTCTAAATAAGAGTATTCGTAGCAATTTACCTTCTTTGTATAGTGTTCTCTGCTCATTTCTGTTTCTCCAGTAAGTATTGACATTTTTGTAGAATATGTATACAGAAATCAAGATAATATTGGAAATACAAAATAACTTAATTTTATATCCCAAGTTCCACTTCTTACCAGCAAACATACTGATGGGGTAGAAAAACTTATGATTTTTTCTTCCGTCATATTTACTGGTAAGGTAAATACACAGTAATGGATACTGGGTGGAAGTTGATACCTGTTTGAGGGTGTGTTTATCATGGCCGCCATCCTGAAGTCTGCCATGTTCAATCTCGATTGATATTCTAAAATAGCAAAGGTGTCGTGTAATATGTCATTCTGGTCTAGAAACTCACAATAAATATGATTCTGATATCAGTTTTGTCGCAAAGGTATTATTGTGAGAAAAAAGGATTTGTGACATTCGCCTGAGCTATTGCTCCAATAAACTGAAAACTATTTTCTTTTGAAATAACAGAGGAAATGAGACCCAAATGCATACAAATCCATATCGATGAGGCACTGCTGACAGGAAAAATGTGTATGCATTTGGGTCCCATTTTCTTTGTTATTTCAAAACGAAATGGGTGTTTTCAGAACTATTGCGTTATTATCCTAAACCAGTGGCACATAACCTTTTCTCTCACAATAATACATTTACGAAAAAAAACTGACAAGAGAAACGTATTTTCCGTGAAATTCTAGCCCAGAATGGCATATTACTAACCATTAAGAAAATCAATCGAGACTCAACATGGCTTCCGTGATAATATACCCTTCAATGGAAAGCGCCTTCCACCCAGTATCCATTACTGTGAATTTGTTTTCCATTCCTGTGAGCAGTTTAAAATATAAGGGTATTTCACCACTTTTTTTATCACTTCCCGAAAACAAGAATCTGACTTCCAAAACAATTAAGGTCGAGTTGCTAAACATTTACATAAAATCATACTTCGATATTCTAAATATGATGGAAGAAAATTATCATAATTGTTTTTAAATTTCACATCAGAAGTTTTGCTTTTTAATTTTGTGCAGTTTTATATATTGTTAATTGTCTTTCAAAAATTAAAAAATCGGATGAAGAGGATTTTGTTTTTGAAATAAGGTCAGAGAGGAAGATTGGTTAAATAGCGCTGATGAACCGAAGATCAAATCTAACGGAAAATTTGATCAAACCTAAAGTGCCTTTTAACTTCAAAGACACGTGGTTTAGGGGCTTGATTATTTTCTTATAATATCTAAACAAAATGTTAAGGGTTATCTTACATGTTAAATGTTTAAGGTTATCAAGATACCATCCGACAGGTTAAATACGCCTTCTACTACAGGGGAACACAGTCTCACGATTTCGGAACATGATTCATCATTAAGAATAGTATCTTTCCTTCTGTGCAGAATATCGAGTTCTCAAATTGAAGACTAATTTACGTTACGAGACATACTCGAAGGGACAACACGATTTTAATAGATTCTAGGTTCCGACTGAGGTGGCTAATGATAACGATAGAGATATATTTTACGAAGAGTTAGGAAGGTTGTCTGACTGATACTGAACTATAATTCGAAATCGTGTTTGCTGATTTCGACCCCAAGGTAGAGAGAGAGGGTGAACTTTAGACCTACTGTAAGCAAATACTGCCTTCACTGAATCACCAACAAGAATGGAAAAGACTGCAAGACTGATTTCGGGAATGTAATTCCAAGCAATAGTGGTCCAACTTACCATTCAGGGAGATGGAGGAAATATTGCCAAATGTTAGGCTTCTAGTTTTTTAATTTGTATGAAGAAAAATAATTCCAAAGAAACAAAACTGCAATACCAAAAGAATAAGAAAACAAAAAGGAAGTATCTCTTTGATATTTTACTTTAATATTGTTATGTGTCTCTTAGAAATATATTTACTATGCTGACTGATATAATTGTGTTCAAATATGAAAGCAGATAGACCACTGTAGCACGGAACTGTTACTGGTTATCTTCATTGGTAGCAAACGGTTCAAAGTAATTTCTAAATATCGTGCACGATATCCACTTTGAATTATCTGGGGGTATTTTAAGTAAAGATTTATAGACAATAACTTTAAAGCCCGATTATTTAAATGCTTTTAATGCAGTATCGTATTATACTTGTATGTAGCCGAAACGTAGGTTCTACGAAAGACTAATGAGAGAAAATTGTAGCCTTCGAAATTTAAACATTTAAAAATATAGTTCCTAAAACATAACTGTCCGCAAGAGTTACCTCCCAATAATTTACATGACTATGTTACAAATACAGAAGCTGCTTGTCTTTGAGTTGCTGCTCCTTTGCTGCTTGATAGATGTCTAAACCAAGTGGTTGTAGAACAAAGTGCAAAGAAGATGTTTTCATCAAAGTTATGTAATGGCAGTCATGTATTGACGAAATATTCTGATAAATTATTAACAGTAATCTATCCCGTTGTTATCCCATAAATTTACAAAATTACTGATAGATTACTGATATAAGGTGGGTTAAATTATCAGTATTTGTAAGTATATTTAATAAAAGCCTGGTAAGACGATGACCTTCATAATATCATTTTTAGTGGAAACACAAAACAGGAAGAGTTTCAGTAAGAGAATATTTATCCGTTTGTTGGATTATCTAAATTCATGTACGAAGTTTACAAATGTTCCACGATAGAAGCCAACGGATGTTTTCAGAATGCTTCATTAGAGTCAGGGAAGAAGATATAGCGGGAATGTATTTTTATTTAACTTATGGTTAAGGGTCAATCACTCAGATGCGCTTAAGCCGTGAAATGTCTGAGGGGATGCAGGTGACTAGCATTAAATCCACAAAACAATTCTTATTGTTTTTTATATAAAACCTGTTGCAACTCTGACTAATGCAGTGTTAATGTACATGAGATCTTGCAATTACTAATTTTATTTAAATCAGAATTAATTAAAGAAGCACTTTAACCAATCCGGAAGTGAGTATAAAAACCGGAACTGAGTTTAAATTTATATATGTATATGTTGTGCCATAACATCAAACACTCTTTTAGAAAAAATATAATTACATATTTTATACCCATTCTACTTAATTGCTCAGTTTCATTAGTACCAAAAATATAGGAAATGCAATCTACATACGCTGACATCTATCAGGCAATTTAAATATGTTACTTCTGTAGTGTATTTACAGTAATTATTCTATTATCTGCGAATGCGAAACCGTTTTGTAATAAACCGTTCATCTATTATGTATCAGTATTTTCGATTAATGCTAAGTATTCGTCGAAATGAGTAATAATGCTGCAAAAAATCAGGCAAGTTTTCAGCCGCCGCAGCCATTTTCTATGTTTTGTTTCCTATACGGCGAAGTGATACAGATAATAAATTTACACCGCTAAATTATGTCAAGAATCGATAAAAATGTTGACTATGGAAAATATTTCGGAGCTAAACTAGTGTTCCATTTTGCAAAAGAAACAATGGTTTGATGTCGGGGAAAATTAGCAGAAAGGTGAATTTTGGTCAGTTGTTACATCATCATTATAAGATGTGCATTTCCCCAAAAGACCCCGCCCCTCCTCCTTGCACCTCCCCACAATCCAACCCTAAGTACAAATTTACAGACTTTCAGAAATTGTATTATATCTCCGTAACCAATAGACATAGCGATATGATTACTTTTCAGTTATAATTCCTAGTTGACAGCCTACAAAAATGGTTATCATGTGTGTTGCGCTATTGTTAGTAGTTTTGCCGTAATTTAGACCCAAAACGCAAACTAAGGATATTTTGCTTTCAATATGTACACTTTTTACGGTGAAGCTTGTTTTAAACTTACAATATCAAAAATATGTTCGAAATGAAAGTTGTTGCCTGTTGCATAAGCTTTAAAATGATGTATATATCAATATGGTTGAACAATTACTGTGTTAGCTATTGAGGTAGCAATGCGCAACAGCGCGCGAACGATGCTTTTCCTTCTATGTGTACCCTATCCACATTAAGCAGTTATGAGCTGTCGACGATTATGAAAATATGCTTTTGCTGCGTAGCGGCAAGTAAAATAGATGATGAACTGGTAGTGTTTGTTGACAGTCTTTTCATATGATATAATTTTTACAAATGCAAATAGCACGCCAGCTTGCAACAAGGTTGTGTCACGTCAAAATTTCCTATATGAGTAATAAAACAAAGAGAAAGAATTTAGGTACATCAATTGTAAGCTATTTCTGTACTCAGCAAGAGAAAATGGAACCTCATAGAATTTATTACGATAAGGTTAGTGATATTTATACTATTTGGAAATTACATTTTATTTGGTAATTTCAGTTCTTAGTAAAACTTATCTTTAAATATGTGGTATTTTCAATTAACTGTTATAGGTTATATTTATTATTTTTTGTCAGAGCTTAGTAATCCCCTATCATTTTAAAGAAACTTTTTCAGCATCTTGTGAAAATTTTCGTAGCGGAATTAATGCATTAAACTTAATAAATTACTTATTTATTTAAAGTACAATAAAAAAATGGTTGATTTTTGATTTATTGTGCTCCTGGTGGGAAATAGCTTGATAGATAAATTGTAATCGTGAAAAGAGAATTATGGACATTATTGAGGTTAGTGTGAAATCAAAAAATGCACTGCACGAAAAGTTGGAAGGAGAAGGTATTATTCGGGTTCACAGCGCGTGCATGCAAAATTATAAGCCATTCCCACATTCAACATCTTCAACGTTTTTAAGGGCCCATGAAGCAACGTTCGATTTAAAACAAAATTGTTTCCTTTGTGGTAAAAATTTACTATAAAACTGCATGTACAATAAGTATTTTCACATAGTTGTTACTTTAGAAATGAGAGACAATCTTATGTGACTTACGAAATTGTGAGCGGGGAGAAAGGATAAGGACTTGGCTTTTTATTCTAAGTAATACTGTGGTACCAGAAGTACAGTGCCATGGGAACTGTTCCAGAGATTTCTTAAGAACTCGGGGCTCGACTAAAATAGAAACTGAGAAATTCATTTTGTATATTATGTGACTACCATTACATATAAAACTGTGACGAATGCCAGTAGACTTTGAATGAATTAAAATATATTATTACACTTGTATCTAGTCAATAGGTTGGCTGTCATATACAGACAAACATCTTTAAGAACATTTTAAGGAACGGATAATTGTTTCATATGTTTCTGAAAGGAAAAATGTACTCTGCTTATTGGACACGGCTCAATTATGTATCAGTGATATAACGACATGAAAACTTATCCTCCCACTGGACGGTTAAGGATACTATTAGATGTAGCCGACGTCATACGAGAAGACAAACAGTGCATGGCTTATGATTGAAATATATACTCAGATTTCATTTATAGCTAGTCTGACGGGCAAAACTTCATTGAAGGTATTTATAGAGAGTGTAACGAAAAAGACAAATGCTTCTGAATGACAGAAAGTTAACACGAAGTGCATTGGGATAAACCATGCTATAATAGCAACTCTAAGACCAAGATTATTCCTGTCGCCCATGCAAACAAGTCTAGTATTAATCCTTCACCGATTACATGGATCAAAATATATATTCAATCTATTAAAGTCCATAAAAGTCTGTGTATAAAACATGAAACTTATGTTTACATGACCTCTCTCATCAGTTCAGTACTATCAAACATCAATAGTGAAAGGTTTCATCAGCATATGTTTGACAACACAGATGTAAATATCCGACCGCTTCATAATTTAAACACGTTCCATGCTATGGAAGGGATCAAATGCGTTACACCTAGTACCAGTATTAACACTCAGTTAAAGGTTAAACGAATTCAGATTGGTTCTTTCAATGCTGAAAATATCATTCTGTGTTAGTTCCCAAAGAAAAGAGGTGGAAGTGACCTTAATAACGTGCCTGAGTATTTCACGAATGGAATTGTTTTATGAACAATCTTAGTAACTATGAAAAGAGTTAATCGATGTGCAAAATACCAGTATAATTTATAAATGTGCATCCTAGTACTATTTTCACGCCATTTGTTTTTGACAGCAGATCAAAGTAGAAAACTCAGCTAGTCATCATCACCACATTTGATCCACCTTTTTTGAGTAGAATTAGATTGAATTATGACCTTCAGGCATCTAGCTCCGACCGGCATAGGATAGGAGAAAGGATGAACTGTGAACCCGAATATTTCTTTCTCCTTCCAACTTTTCATGCAGACCATCGTTTCGTTTCAAATTTATCTAAATAACTGCCGTAATTCTCTTTTCACGATTACAGTTTCTCTTTCAAGTTATATCCCACTAAGAGCACACAAAAATCAAAACGAACCATTTTTCTTTTATTATGTTTCTAATAAATAAGTAATTTGTGAAGTTTAATACAATCATTCCGCTACGTAAATTTTCACAAGATCCTGACAGTTTCTTTACAACGGTAATCGATTGCAACGCTCTGTTAGAAGATAATAAAGATAACATACAGAATTCAATTGACAATACAACTTCATCAAAGATAAGCTATAATAAACATTAAAATTACCTAAACTAAATTTAATTTCCAACTAATAAAAATATGACTAACCTTCTCGTAATAGATTCTCTGAGGTATTATTTGCCTTAAATGAACAAAGAAATAGCTTCAAATTCATAGTACCTTATTTTATTTCACTACCCACATAACAATTTGGACCTGACTCAAAAGTTAAGCTTACTTTGACAAGTGGAATGATGACTTGATGCACGTTTAGAAATTTAAGACAAGACGTTTAAGCAATGTTGCATCAAGTACTCTAGTTTACAGAAATCAAGGTTTAGGTATCCTTGCCAGGACAAGAAAGGAAAATAAATTGTACTTTTTACAAAAATAAAAATGTTGTTCTGGATAGAAATCGAATCAAGGGTTATTTGCACACCAACCCGACGCTGTAGTCACTAGACCACGGAATCACACGCCCGAGTTCGAATTCGAAGCGTTGTTTATATTAGTCCATCAGATCATAAGTAATCAGATCGTAGGGACCTCTAGTAATTGGCGAAGATTTGACAACGTCGAAATAGGCCTGACGCGTGATGAAACTCCAGTGCTCTGAGACCACAATAAAAGCGCAACGAAAAAGATCAAATAAACTTAAAGTTTGACATGATTCCTCGCATAGTTGCTGGTTCCAACAAGCTTGAATTAGCTTAGTTATAAGTACCAAGCCACTTGTTTTTTCAACAAGTTTATTTCATGCTTGTTTATTAAGTTAAAGACAACATCAAGCTTAACAATTTCGAAGTAAGTAACAACCTTGTTGCAACAAACATGACAACCTTGTTGCAAGCTTGCATGCTCTCTGGGTACGTAACATATCGCATAAAAAGGCGGTCAAAGCACTACCAATTCATTACCTATTCTAATTACAACTGCACAGCAAAGATATATTTTTATAATCGTCGACAGCTCATAACTTCGTAATGTGGATAGGGCACACAGAAGGAAAAGCATTGTTAGCGCGCTGTTGCCGGTCATTGATATTTCAATAACTAACACAGTGATTGTTCAACCATATTGGTATATACATCATTTTAAAGCTTATGAAACAGGCAAAAACTTTTATTTCGAACAGGTTTTTGATATCGTGAGTTTAAAACAAGCTATACCGTAAAAGTGTACTTATCCTTAGTTTGCGCTTTGGGTCTAAATTACGGCAAAACTACTAGCAATAGCGCAACCCGCATGATAACCACTGTTTTAGCCTGTTATCTAGGAATTATAACAAAAAAATAATCATGTCGCTTTGTCTATTGGTTACGGAAATGTAATACATTTTCTGAAAGTTTTGTAAATTTGTATTTCGGGAGGCATTGGGGGCAAACACAAGGGGTTGGGGCGGGGACTTTTGGGGAAATTCATATGTACTAATGATGTAACAACTGGCCAAAATTCAGCTTTCTCCTAATTATTCTAGATTTTAGCCCTTTTCTCCCCTTTAACTGAGCTAATTTGGTTCTCTTCTGGGGACTGCATCAGGGTGCTCCAAGAATTGGATGAAGAAATACCTTAGAATAGTAACTGAAATGAGCAGTAAAACAAGCAAAACCTCACACGCCTCTTTACTTTTTTTAAATAAGTTTTTTCTTATTAAGATAATAATCAAGAGCTGCACTGAATCATTAGAAAGTGATTTTATTAAGGAAATGTATATTACGATGGGAGAAGTACTTCTTCCAGAAAATCACTTTGTATTACTCGATGTAGCTCTCCAATCAGGCGTTAAAACAAAAAACGTTTCTTTTTGTCGAAAAAAAATTGACATTTTTTAGGTTTTGTTTGTTTGCTAGCTTATACAAAATTGTGTATTTCAGATGGTGGTACACGAGTTTGGGAAGAACGGGATGGACATATTATTGACACAACAAGTTCGGTGGGACTGTCAAGTTAACATTCAATAGGTCTACAGTGGAACTCAGTCACACAATTTTAACTTCTAAAACACTAGAGAAAGAACAACGAGCAGCAAAGGAACTTGTTGAGACGTCATCCTTAATAAATATACAATATAACTATCACACAGATAGATTTTGTAGCAAA
Source organism: Lepisma saccharinum (assembly GCA_022664845.1). Classification (NCBI taxonomy): domain Eukaryota; kingdom Metazoa; phylum Arthropoda; class Insecta; order Zygentoma; family Lepismatidae; genus Lepisma; species Lepisma saccharinum. The sequence continues at coordinate 71,558 of JAGDQP010001742.1, read as the reverse complement.
CAAAAACAACAAAAGAACTCTGATTCAATTTCTTGTATAATACACGTCTTGAGAGCCAAACGTTATTTGGTTCTGCAGGCGATGATTGATGCAGATATTGTTACTACCAGGACTGCTTTGAGTTAAGTCAATTGAAATAAATCGACAGTTGTCTTCGCGCTGCTGTAAATTTTAAAGAACAATGGTTTCTGAAATCAGGAAAATCCATGCTTTAGGATATGACGACAGTGACTGCTATCTTTAAAGCGGCCTTCTTAAATGCTTCAAAATGTTTAAATTATAAGTGGGTAATATAATATATCAATCTGTACTGCAGTTCCAAGAAACCCAATGATCAAGTTAGTTTTGCCATATCACTAATCCTGTGTATGGCACAATAGTGTGCGACATCACCATGAAAATGTATGAATCGAATGATTAAACAATTTTCTTTAAAATAGTTGAAGGAAGGAAAACTTCTTGTGAGTGCATTCATTTGTAGTTTTAATCAGAAAACTTAAATATTTGGGCTCCTCGACTGATAGCCCCGAATAAATGTTTTCAAACTGGAACAACTTAGGAATTGCTTACTAGTGACAATTAATACTAACATAATGCTGATATACAACGTTCCGTAATATGTTTTGGAGTGAATAATCGCTTCCCAAAGTTTGCTGCAGTATATTTATGAGGTCCTGTAACTGACTGCTTCCGAGATGCAAGATTACCCTTACGAAAGGTTACAAAAGTGTAAAATCTTAATAACTTCAATTTTCACTTGATGTCTTAGGAAAACAAGAAACAATCCGTCCCACATCGTCTAGTGGATATTGTCGCGGACTCCGTACAGAACTGAAAAATGAATCAATTTTGAGTCACACTTCCTATGATACCGATTGACGTTTTCCAGGATTTCCTAAGTTTCACCCAGGGATCCGGCAGGATTTTCAGATTAGGGGAATAAAGTCAAAATAAGAAGTGGGATTTTGCAAAATTTTTATCTAATTTTACTTTTTAAAGTTGGGTGCTTACAACGATTTGGGGGTTGACACCACCAGCGCGTATGTATAAAATCACTGGTTTTACCAGCTCGTTTCGTACCTACATCCCTGTTCCCTACATCAGCCATTATTTACATTCGAAGAATAGCCGCTGGACGAGGTCTGTCAGATGTGTATGATGGCCTAAAGTAGCCGCAATTTGTCTGGACCATAAAGAAGAAAAGTTTGGAATGTTTACAGAAAATGTAATCAAGTTCTAAAATAAGTGTTCATGCTTTGTTCGAAATTAACAGTTAACAATATTTCCTCAAATTTAGTTTATTAATCGAACAGGTAGAGAAAATAATGATTTCGCTGTAGGGAAAATACATTTCTTTGAAAATTCAAAAATAAGGGGCAAACCTTTGGCAAAATTTTAATTTTGCTCCGATCTAGTTTTGCGTTGTATTTTATGCAGTCTAAAAATAAATAAAGACAACATTTTGTCTAAATTGCTTTTCACTACAGTCTAATCATAAAACAAAAACAGTGCGTCCATGCACAAAAACTGTTGCCTTGCACAGGCAGTTTAAACATATTAATAAATTATGAAGTAACAATTCGAAAGTGTTTATATATATATATATATATATATATAAAGGTTATCGGAAAAGGTTGAGGTGTCAGCGCATTCATTCTTATTGAAAATGAAGATGAATAATAAAATTTAATTTGAGTGAGATACGTCTAGTGTCACGTATATTTCACTAACGGCGTAAAGAATGGTGGTAGCATCTTTAGGCGGAAAATTTCCAGGTAAGTCAAGATGGCTGATTTAAAAATAATGCGATGGGAGTGCTTTAACAGAAAGCTATCAGATTAACACAACTATTTTAGTATGCTATCCATTGGGGAGTCTATTTAAAATTGTGGTTCTTATTCTTAGTAAGTCAGATCATTTTGATGTATAGCAAGGACAAACCGGCATATATTCATCTTGCACGTCGACCAAGGCCATAAAAAAGTGCAACCGGATTGGACACACGTCCTCTTCATTGCTCAAACACTTCCAAAACTATAATTCTCCTATACATCTGATTATATATCAGGTCTTCTTATGAATTTCTGTAACTCTTTGTTGCAGATTATGAATTTACAGTTGATATTTACGACCTCAAGGCAGTTAAATTTGAATAAATAGAAAGGCACAGAACATATTTTATAATTTGCAATTTATTTATTAGTAATTATATAAAAATAATATGCATTGCAATTATTTTAAGGTAACCTTCATACAACCGTAATAATGTAACTATAAAACAAATGGACCCTTCCTATAAATAATTTAACGTTACTACTTTCATATATGAAGATAATAAAAATGATGTCTTCTGAGAATATAACCAAACTGTACCATAGAAAGTAAAGACAGACCAGGTCTCAAGAGAAACACAGCTGTCATCTTTAAAAACAATTTTCCTCTTCAACACATTACTATACCACTAATGTAATCATTTTAAGCTCTCGGAATTTGACTGTTTAGTCTACACTCGATTACCATACTCATTGCAGCGTACAAACAACCTAACCATCAAGCTCTTTGGAGTTTGACTGCTCACTATACACTCGATTATCATACTCATTGCAGTGTACAAACAACCTGAACATCAAGCTCTTGGAGTTCGACTGCTCACTATACACTCGATTATCATACTCATTGCAGCGTACAATCAACCTGACCATGAAGCTCTTGGAGTTTGACTGCTAACTCTACACTCAATTATCATATTCATTGCAGCATACA
>JAGDQP010001742.1:0-67943 GCA_022664845.1 Lepisma saccharinum | reverse complement strand
TATCTATCTATCTATCTATCTATCTATCTATCTATCTATCTATCTATATATATATATATATATATATATATATATATATATATATATATATATATATAACAGCTTACAATTCTATAATGACTTTTCCTCAAGATTCTGAAGGCACAACAGACTATACTAACTATTTCGGTGCAAATAAAATCTGAATTGTTTATAAAAAATAGAAAATATGTAAAACAATTATTTTATATTTAACTAGTACAAGTTTTAGGGTATATTTTATAGCTTGTAAATTTTAGTTAGTAAGTTCGGTGCGATTATCAAAAGAGAATCCGACAGGACAAATACACTTTCTACTACAGTGCAACACAGTCTCATGATTTTGGAACAGGATTTCTCATTAAGAAGAATATCCTTCCAGCTGTTCAGAATATTTAGATCCTGAACAGTAGACTATAGCACTTTGCGATACGTACTTGATGGGGCAACACGGTTTTAATTAATGTCTATGCTCCGACCATGGTGGCTAATGATTATGACAAAGATATATTCTTCGATGAGGTATAAGGGCTGTTGGCCGATAACCAAAGCATAAACAGAAAATTTTGTTGGGTAATTTCAGTGAAAAAAAGGGATGGAAGAAAAACATAGACCTACTATATTCAAATACAGACTTCACGAAAAGACCAACAGCAATGGAGAAAGACTGACAACTTTCGCGATTTCGAAAAACATACTAGTAAAGAGCGCGTAGTTTGAACACAAATACAAATGGGTATCTCCGGACAGCAAAACTCTCAACCAGATCGATCACGTATTAGTAGACAGACGAAGACACACCAACATAATGAACGTTAGGTCGTACAGAGGATTGGAAGGTGACACCGACCATCAATTAGTGAGCACAAAAATAAGTAAAAGTTAAGCATCGCGAACAGAGAAAGCAAGGGATCAAAACGACTGAAATTCGAAGTTAAAAGATTAAATAATCCGAGCACAAATGCAGATTATCAACTCGAACTCTCATATTGGTTCGAAATCTTAACCGATTCGAGTAATAATAATGAAGATGTTAATAACGAAACTGATGTAACGTATGGGAGGCAATTCGTGAAACAGTTAAGAGCGCAGCGAAGGAACGTGTAGGAACGAAGAAATAACAAAGAAAGAAATATTGGTTTGACGAAAAATGCCTTAAGCTTCATGAGGAACGAAAACAAGCAAGGAAGCAATGGTTTAGTAATAAAAGCGAAGCAAATACTAACCACAACAGTAGCGGGAAACGAAACGTCACACGCGGGTACAGAAACGAAAAGCGAGAATATCTTAGGCAGAAGATTTAGGAGATAGAGGAAAACGGAAAGATAAATACAATACGAGATCTATACAAAGTGGTAAACTCGTTAAGAAAAGGTTATCAGCCGAGGTTAGGAATGATTAGAAATGAACGTGGAGATCTTCAGGAGGATTCGAATAAAATTGTAGATGTGTGGAAAAGTAATTTCGACAAACTTCTTTATGTACACAACGGTGTCCCGATCCTAACAAGATCGAGATGTTACTAAAGAAATTGAAAATTTTTAAATCACCAGGAATAGGTAATATTCAAGCAGAATAAATTAATGCAGGAGGAACGGAACAACATAAATTGAAAAGTGCCATATGGAGAAACGATTGGCTTCGAAAGGAACGGAAAACCTCAATAATAGTTCCGATTTATAAAAAAGGCGATAAATCGTACTGTAATAATTACCGTGGAATATCGTTACTTCAAAACTGTTACAAAGTATTAAGTAATATTCTGTTAAGGAGCCTTAGCGTATACGTAGATGAAGTAAAAGGAAATCACTAATGTGAATTTAGAAGAAATAGATTCACATTGGACCAGATTTTGGAGAACAAATGCGAATACAATAGGATGTTTCTTCAGCTATTGATTGATTTTAGGGAAGCATATGAATCTATAAAAAGGGAAAAGTTATACAGTATCCTGATGCGATTTGTAATTTCCAGAAAAAGTTGTTGAAATAGTGAAGATTTGTCTCAGCGGCCCCATAAGCAGAGCACGATAGGTGTCAGATAGTTTCGAGATTTGCAATGGATTGAAAGAAGGTTTATGCCTTTCACTACTAATGTTTAACTTTGCGTTAGAATATGCTGTTTTAAAAATTAAAGGGAACAAAATGGATTATCATTTAATGGTTTGAATCAACTGTTTGTATACTTGGATGACGTACATTTTATTAAGGGACGATATACAAAGCAACACCGATGTTTTAGTAGAAAAGTGAGATGAGATAGGTTTACAGGTAAACATAGATAAAACAAAATACATGATAACAAACCGAAACACAGGGAATGAAGGAAATAACAACGTAAGAATAAGTTATGAGGTCATGGAGAATGTAAACAACTTTAAATACGTGTGAACACACTTAACAAACAAAAAATGAGGTCACGGAAGAAATAAAAGGACGTTTAGTATCGGACAACGCATGTTTCTATTCGATCCAAAAACTTCTAACATCGCGATTAATATCAAGGGAATTTAACTATACAGAACTGTTATTCTGCAACTGTAATACTTTACTGTTGCCAAAGTTAGAGTACGACTCTTAAGAGAAGAGCATAAATTACGTATGTTTGAAAATAAGGTATTGAGAAAGATATACGGGCCTAAACGGGACGAGTTGGTTAGAGAAAGGAGAAGACTGCATAATGAAGACCTTTTCGGACTATACGATTCACCAGATTTGAAAATAATTAAATCGCGACGACTAAGGCGGGCTTTCATGTAGCTCGGATGGGGGAAAAACGAAGATTATATTGTATCCTGGTAGGAAGCCCGGATGGAAGGAGACTATTGGAAAGACCAAGGTATCGTTTGGAGGACTATATTAGAAGAGAACTTCAAGAGGGAGGTGTTCGTGATGAAAACTGTCTTGATTTTGGCCAGGATATAATTCAATGGGAAACGTTTGTTACTACGGCGATGAACGGTCGGGTTTCATAAGCCATAGAGTTAGTTAGTTTGTAAATTAAATATAACCTGGATATTTCCCAATAATGTCTCTCTACAAAAATAAGCCATTATTCTGCTCTCGTTATATGGTATAAATAGTTTAAGATTATCTAGATCTTCCGATGGGAAGAAATCCATAGAATGCCTTGTTCTAGAAGAATATTTTACATCATTCTGATACAATAGGGTAGCGACAGTGAGTCCGTAAGAATACCCATACGTCCACATAAAACTGCGAACTCAATATTATATAGTAGCTCCTATAGATATTATTTTCCGAAACATTTCAAAACCTATAGATCAGCTATACACCAAGATACAATTTTATAATGTCTTTTCCTAAAGCTTAAGCCACATACGATACTTACTATATCAGTGCAAATTAAATCTGAATTGGTTAAAATGATAGAGAACATGCAGGGCAATAATTTTATACTGAACTATATGGTGTTGTAAAAAATAATCCATTATTTTTGCATGACATTGAAGGCTTGACTTACCATAGTTAGAATGATTCGATTTAGGTCACATATGCGCCGTTTTGTTCGATAACGTGTTGCCATTTGGAAGGTAATATCATGATGAATCTCTCATAGAAGCCCTTGTCCCTATTGGCAAAAAATTGAGACAGTCGATGTTCACAAGCCTCTCTTGACGCGAATTTTGCACCAGCAAACGTGTTCGCCATGGACAGGAACAGATGGTAATCACTCGGTGCCAGGTCCAGACTATAAGGTGGATGCATAAGAACCTCCCAACCAAGCTCCCGGAGCTTCTGGCGAGTCACTATCGATGTGTGTGGCCTGGCGTTGTCCTGGTGGAAGACAATGCCTCTCGTATTTGCCAAAGCTGGCTGCTTCTGGGCGATTGCTGCCTTCAGACGGTCCAATTGTTGACAGTATAGTTCCGAGTTAAGGGTTTGGCCGTAGGGGAGCAGCTCATAGTAGATCATTCCCTGCCAATCCCACCAAACACACAGCAAAACCTTCCTGGCCGCCAATCCCGGCTTGGGCACCGTTTGCTCCGGCGCACCGCGCTTCGACCACGACCGTTTTGGCGTGACGTTGTCGTAAGTAATCCACTTTTCATCACCAGTCACCAACCTCTTCAGAAATGGGTCGCTTTTGTTGCGATTCAGCAGCGATTCGCAGATGGAAATTCGGTTCATGAATTTTTTTTTCGTTAACTCGTGTGGCACCCATACATCAAGCTTCTTTTTGTATCCAGCCTTATGCAAATGGTTCCACACGGTTTTTTGTGCAATGTTTAGCTCTTGGGCAATCGAAACAGTGCTTACATGACGGTCGGACGCGACAATGTCCATGATTTTATCGACATTTTCGACACGTGACCTTCCAGTGCTTGGTACATCTTTGACGTCAAAATTACCGGAACGGAATCGATGAAACCAAAATTGCGCGATATTGGCTGTTACAGTATCAGAACCATAAACACTATTCACATTTGCAGCCGCCTGGCTTGCGTTTTCGCCTTTATCGAAGAAAAACTGTAAAATATAGCGTATTTTCTTCTTTGCTAGTGTCCATTTTGACGCGCGCTCACACAACACTGAGTCAACTCATCACAACTATCTGAACAGTGTTTGTAGTACGCAATCTCATCCTTTGAACGCCATCTCGTTGAACCCGATCAGACTTATACAACGCGAGCTACAGATCACTGAAGCCATCTATTGGCAAAATAATGGATTACTTTTTACTACACCAGATATTACAAGGTTGAAGGTATATTTTATCATTTGTAAATTTTAATTAGTAATTCAAGGTATATTTCCCAATAATGTCCCCCTACAAAAAAGCTAATAATTTGTTCTCGCTATGTGCTATAAATAATTTAAGATGAATTTGATATAAGGGACTAAGAGGATTTCTCTTGAGAAGTGAGAATGTAGAATTGCTCTGGGTATTTTCACTGATGTAACACTAATTTCTCAACATTCTTGATGCAGCACTACAGTTTAATTATTTAACCCCAGATAAGAATACTTTTGAGTGTGATAAAAGTGAGAAAATAAGTGAAACGAATGATTGTGTCATCTATGAGCAACTTGTGATATAACTTTTGTATGTTACGAATATAAACAAAATAAATTTTGTGAAAAATAGTTCTATGTTAAGGGCTAAGGTTTACCAAACCATGATCAAATCTCCACACATGCATCCTCTATCAAGAATCGACATTCACCATATAAAATATATGGTTACAATATCAACTCAAAAAATATTAAGTTTTAACGATTATTCGGAAAACATTAATTATTAAGCTACTAAAAAGGAAACAATCAAACCTTTAATGGTAATCAATTTACCATTCTTTATCATATAGGAAGGATTTACTTGATGTCCATATTATGGAATATATACAACAAAACTACACAATCTAGCTTCATAGTTTTCGTTATATTTATCAACGTGGTTTTGGTAGATCTTGTTCGTTTTTACTACATCAAGGGCTGCCGTAGACACTCCACTTTCAAGTAGAGAATTATGTACACATAGGACTTATATATTAAGTAGGTATATATATTTCCACAGAAATACTTTCCCAGTTGTTTGTCAAAAAAATAAATTGATTGTTAGCTCGTGGTGACGTCATCAATATGTTCCCCGGGCGAAAACGCTTACTTATAATTTAACGATAATATTTTCACTCAGAATTGAAATAAAAACTTCTGTTCTTGTGTCTAGTTGAAGATTATGTTTGGCCTCAGTAATTCAAATCAATTTGGTGTTTATATAGTGTCGCCATATTTAAATATGTCGGCTGTTATCCAAAAAATGCAATGTTGGTTCTAAAATTCCACTGTCTGTCTGCTTCAAAGGTACAAAAAGTATAGAAGTAAATTTGAGACGAGACAGAACTCTTCGAGATGAAACAACCACATCTTTTTGAGACCAAACATTTTCAGAAGGTGAGACAGCCTGAAGTATCGTACCGTATAGTGGGCAACAATAATAATATTTAAAACCTCTAAACTAATGACACCGAAGTCGAGAGCTGAATAAATAACTGTCTAGTATCTATTTCATCAGACTTATCCAATTTAAAGAAAACTGTTAGTCCCAGTTTCAAGATAAAGTATCCAAGATTTGCTCATCATATATTATGCCATTTCTTAATCAAGAGATCAAATTTAGTTTTATTTCTGAAACTTTTTAAAACAAAATTTGGCGCTTCTTGTTGATATAGGTTGAATTTAATCCAATGTTTATGCATGGAAATAAAAATGTCTTAAGATATCTATTTTTAGTTCTTTATTTGGTATGTCAATAGTCAGTTCTACAAACGTTCGTAGCTCTTTTTTTTTACTTTTTGGATACTTCTTTCAACAGGAGTGTGAAAATCTAGTTGGTTTGCTAAGTCGCGACCTCAGTTTCACAAAGTTTTAACTGACAAAAAAAAAATATTAGCTGGTAACATCAGAAACATTATTAAAGCTATTCTTCCTGTGAAATAACATTAAGAATTGCCATATCATAATTGAGGGGTCTTGTAAGTAAAAGGGTGCAAGTGACATTTGAAAATCAAAACACAGATTGCCTCCATGTGCTCCTTAGCCTTCTTTATTTCTAACATCATTTTGTTTCGCATTTTCTGTACATTGCATATCGGAAGACTTAGGAAAAGAATATTGTCAATAGGATTGTCAGGAGCTCGAGGAGACGACAATGCACCTAAGTGGGCGCAGCGTTCAGGATAACTATAATAAAATATCAGACCAATAGAATCACTAGACTGTAGGCACTTCAAGTTGTTCTTCAGTATTTTGTAAACAACAATGCTTGTCCATAGTATTTTCCATCAACATTTAATTTGTAGGCGCAATTGGCTGATAAGCACCTGTGTGTTCGTATGAATTACGAACCTTGAGGGTGTTTTCTAAGAATTTAACCTGGATGATTGGTATTGTGTATGCAGGAGATTAGGTAAAAATACCCAGACGATGTTATAATCCATTTCGAAATCGGGAGATTTCTGGAATACTAACACAACACCCCCTCCGATTAATCTAGATATCATCGGATGTTCGACGGATTTACGAAATGCTTCCCGATTGTTCGAAACTGATCCTGGATATATTCTGATACATCCCAGGGATATCCACAGGGCATCAGACCCAGGACGTCCAAATTCTATCCAAACTGATATCGTTAGAACCTTATATTTGTGTCCCATGTCCAGGGTTTTCCATTTAAATATATGCTTGATAATAGACGCAAAGATGAAGAGGAACCATATGGGAGAATGGGAAAATAAATATGTACTAGCTTTACTGGAAGTGCTTGCTTTCCGAGCACCAACGTGTTAAAATGTGCTATTTAATTCTGTCTTAAATACTGCTATCTTATTAACAGAGTTAGTTGCTATTCACGCGCACTTGTTTGATACACATTCAGAAGGTTTTGGGTTTAGGCCAGAGACGCTAGATCCTACCTGAGATATCCTGGTTTTCATCATTCTCTCCATACAAATATCTTAGTGGCACTCGACTACCCTAACAGTACAGGAAGTCCATATCATGTCCTAGTACGTCAATTTTATATCAATACAGATACTGGACATATGATAGACGTCCAAAGGACGCACAGAAATTGAAAGTCTTAAAGATAAACGTCGTAGACGTATAAAGGATGTGCAAAGTATGTCCAAAGATGGACGTCCCGAAGATGCATATTATGGATGTACTAAAACGAAGTTTTGGACGTTCAATGAAAGTACAGAAAACTAATATCAATGTGAAGAACATTGTGGACGCCAATTGCATGTTCAGCAAATAGATGTCCCGAAGACGGACATTATGGACGTCTATGGAGGTATAGAAACTCGGCTTACTTGTGAAACAGGAAATGGATTTTCATTGCAGGATGTTTATCGAAAATATTAATTTTCTTCTAAATATGCAAAAACATAATTTGTCAATGCCCAATCTTAATTTATTTATGGCTTTAAGGCATCTCAGGTTCAAGCTAAACTAGATATTAACCTAGTATGGCTGGAGAAAGATCCTGTACATTCTCAGTCATTATACGCGGTCGCTGGTATCGAACCGAGGACCTTCCGATAAGAAACTAGTGAAGTTTCAACGAGAAGTTGCCGTACGGTTCGATGAAGGTTAAGCAAACATTCCTGGCGCGAATACAAAACATTTAATCCTAGGCATGTGCGTTTGACACATGACAGCCATGTATCTAGAAATTGGTTTCGGAAGATGTTCATGGTTTCCGAGAGGTCCAAATGTGTATAAATATGAAATCAAATGTAATTACACAAAGTTTATACTAATTCTCAATAAGCTATGAATTTCGAGCTATGAGGTGCGCCAAGTAAAGAATTTATGAAGTGACTGTACGTATAAGAGAGCGCACACCATACGTTTCTTTTCAGTCATGCATAAAAATATAAATTTTTACTTTATGGTACGAATTGTTTAAGAAAAGTGTGTTTTATTAAGGGTTGTAATCTTCTTTCGAGTTATTTTGGGGTTCGAATAATTTTTCTCAAGCTGATCTTGTCAGCCAAATCCTAAGTATTCTTCAACCAGTCAAACGCAACATAGTTGCGGAGTAGAATATACTTTAGATTAAAGAAGTTCGTACGAAAAAGTAAAATAAGCTCTTAAAATACTATAGGTATGTAACACTGGAGTATTGTATTGCCGCCCGACTTACATTGCTGTACAATATTTCATCATTGTATGTTGTAGGGAAATGAGTTAAATTAACGTTGCAAGATTTGAGGGCACGATGAACTATAGTGAATTAAATAAAAGCATGTAAAAACGTAAACCTTTAAGAATAGCCAGAATTGTTATATAAAAACAATTAAAGAAAAAAAAAAAACATTTACCAATATGAATTAGTGATGTCAAAAAATCAGGTTAATTATTGCGGATTTGCTCCAGAGATCCCGACAGGATTTTCAGTTTGTAGAGGGGGACGTGTAAAGTCAGATTTCGGAGGGTGTAAGTGTTGATTTGCACGATTCTTAACGATTTTTGACCGTAACAATTTTAACGCTGCGGTGCGCTCGAGGATTAGGGGGTTGATACTACTCACATGGGCGTCTGGCAGGATCACTGGTTGTTCCCACAAGTGAGAAACAAAAAAGGACCCATTTGATTGAATAGACCAGCTACCATTACAATTGTTTAAACCAAATTGAGCCTCTGGTGGCCAGAATGGTGAGGTCTGCATCAAATTTACTTATAACTCAATTGGACAAATACTGATTACCAGTTTTAAAAAGTCAGGGAACATTGTATCAGTATAGAAACCGTTTCGTAGTAAGGGTAAGCGTGGTGCAAGAATTCAAGTCACGAAAGAAGTGATATTCATTTTGCGAGTGATTTTCTTTGTGCCACTATGGTGGAAGTGTTTCCTTTGTAATATAACAAATATATTTAATATCTTTCATTCCCTCGAAGTGACACAAAAACAATCACTTGCAAAATGGAGATAACTTCTTTTGTGAGTAGAATTCTTGCGTCACTCCTCCCTTTACCCCGAAATGATTTTTATACTGATATCACTTATTTTGTAAGGCTATCATTTTTTATTTTAAAGAAAGGTGAATAGTCTTCATACAAAGAATCGATTTTGGACCATGGAGTCTCGAAAACGGGAACTCCTATTAAAAATAAGCATCAATTGAGCTCTACGAGACCTGAAATTTACCCCGAAAACTCCCTGATACCAACCATTTTGGGTTAAAGTAAAAAGACAGACATACTTATCTATCATTTTTTTTAAATTCTTTAATTGTGCTAAAAGTCATAATTTTTGAAACCCTTAATCGATTTTGACGTGTGATACACCGTTTGAAAGGTATTTAAATGTAGATCACGATCCCGAAATTTCGGCTGCCTATATGGTATGGCGTTAGGGATATAATCATAAATTTGAAATGTATAATTTTTCTTCGAACCGGCAGGGGGGGGGGTCCCAGGGAGGTCCTATCGACCCATTTTTTCTGTCTCATACTACCATTCTTCGCAATGAAGATATTTTCTCTTTGACAATCAGAACATGATTCTTTAGATTTCATTGTAATTTGGTGAAGAAATTCACAAAATGAACAAAAGAAACGTTGTTCTTGTACTTTCACTTACCAGTAGTAACTTCCTGCCATCTATTTACATTCTCAGTAACCACTAGCTAGTTTAATCTTAAATCAAATAATCAATTATTTTACCATATATTGATATAAGTGCAAGTTAAAAATATGTGTTTATGTTATTAGAATAAACCAGTGGTTCTCAACAGGTGTGCCGCGAAACATTTAAGACTTTGCGATTTTTCTGGTGAAAGTAATTAAAATCATTTTATTTAATATTTATTTTGAAAAACAAACAAGAGAAAATATTTGTGAGCTTAAATATATATATATTTTACAGGGAAATTATTGGTTTGTTTAAGCTATGTAATAAAAGATTTTAGTGTGCATTGGTGCCAATTCGTACGTTAGTGTGCCGCGGTATTGCACTACAAAGGATAGAGTGCAGTGAAGAAAAAGAGGTTGAAACCCACTGGTATGAACAATAGTCACTACTTGTACCGATAATTTTTTACATACACTTCTAATCATAGGTCAATGCTTTACTAACCTCTCTACACTATCACAAAGATTTGCAGTGTTAGATAAGTTAGAAGAAGATGTTTTGTCACAAACTGGGATGGGTGACTTCATCGTAATACTTGCACATAATAAAAATTGGTTGGAATTTTTAGTCCATGTTTAGAGAAAGGGGCTTTCGTTTCTTCACTCTTCGTTCTCCCAAAGTATGGAGTACATTTCCCAACCAAGACTTGATCTGGATCCCATTTGCTTGGATCGCCTTAGCAGGTTGATGTGCATCATTTTACAGGTGTTGCTAACATTCACAACGTTTCTTCCAAATACGTAGATAAGGTTCATAACGTTGAATTCTTGCTCTGCTACCTTATCAAAGATAATGCATATTTTTACACTTGTCTGAACGCTAAGCGGTAAACTCTAATTTCATACACACTTGTTATTCACATTAGTCATGTAATCATGGTTGCAGATGTCAAATACAACTATTTTACTCATAAATGAAAATTTAGCTTCACCCTGTAAAATGAAATAGTGGTATTAGTAAAATTCCAATACTGAAGATAGATTTGACATTTCTATGCAATGATCTCAGTATTTAAAGTCTAATTTCCATATTCTAAATGACACTCGGGCTGCCTAGTCTCTAGAGCTTTTCAGTAATTCAGAATACAATATGTTGAAGTTCACTACTCTTCAATCACAACATATCCTTGTTTTTGGGTTTCACTCATTATGTAGCAAATGATCTCAGAATACTTTTAGGAGCTTCCATAATGGAAGTATTTTCCTTTCCAACAGACAAGCAGAGCAGTAAAATCTCTTTCAAAATGTCAGATATGAAGACATTATCTTCCAAAGAAATGTAATTCCTTAAATCTAGATAATATTCCTAATTCTTTCCTAACTCAAATATAAAAATATTGGGAGAAATGAGCTAACCAAATTGCCTTTGTGGCTTATCTGAAAATTCATTTCATAATTCATTCACGGACTCTTTAGCGTTGTGAGACTTTTACTAAATGCCTTATAATTAGATACATTACGCCATCCCCTCCCCCCAAAAATGTATGCCAATCGTTTTTACTACGTTTGTACTGGAATGTACCGCAATATTTTTTTTTATGCCACTTCCCGTACCAAGATATAAAAGATTTAAAGTGGTGGGGTATGAAAACGGCAGCCCCCACCTTGGAATTTCGAAATGAAAAGTATGCCAATGTTTTGTACTACGTTTGTACCGAAATATATCACAACAATTTCTGTTTGTACTTCCGGTACCAACATATACAAGATTTAAAGTTAGGTCTATGGAAACGGCAGCTCCCACCTTGGAATTTCGAACCGAAATGTATCTCGATCGTTTGTTCTACGTTCGTACCGGCATGTACCACAAACATTTCCGTTTGTACCACTTCTGGCACAGAATTATAAGCCACACTGTTGCCCTAGTGGAGAATTGATTTTGGTCAATGATACCTGCCTCTCTAGCACTAATATTAAAGCACTGATTGTCACAAAATAATTAAAGATAATATTCTATATTTAGAATTACTATAATTTCACACAGAAACTATGTGCTTTTAAATTTATACTATTATCAATTCTGTAGTGACTTTATTTTATTTCTAAAGCAACAGGGACTAAAAGATGAATTCATATGAAAGAGGTGACAGAACATTGTACTGAAGTTTGGTACCTACATACAAATTCACATAGTCTGTACGAAATACATAGATAAAACTAATATATGTTAATTTATGCTTAACGAAAACATAACTCTATGTAGTGGCCAATTGCATTTATTTCCTTTCTAGGTTTTCAAGAAAAAAAAAAACACTACACCACGAAGCTGATACGACCTTTCATAATAAATCTCCCGAGGTATTGCTGACAATGAAATATTCATATCACTCGCAACATCTGATGACAGTGTCACTATTATCTCTATTGACAAATGTTTGTTTGAGATGGAGAAGGTAGTTTGTTTTTATAGTTTGGCACATTCGTCCTGGAGAAATAGTATTCCAAAATGCTTTGCAGATTACCAATTTCGTAATTTGTCGGTCCAACAGTGATTACTACTCGGTGAACAGTTTTGTTTGAAGGACAAGCATGCCCTCTGCGTTTTTTTACGGTGACTCAGCAGATATTTGACATGTATTGTGGGGCAAATCTGTGGAGAGACACGCTTCCGTTAACAAATGCATTCTTCGACGGTATCCACTCAGATTCACCCCACCTCGTACATTCCAGGAATGAAGAAGGCAGTGGGACAGTCACAAGACGATTGTAGTCGAGTGTAATATTGATGACTGTCACACTCTGAAGTTGCGAATATCTGCATCAATGAATCAAAAGAACACGTATTATTAGCTTGTATTTGTCTGCCCATCATCTTCACAGTACTCAAATCACTACTACGGTTGCCATTTTTCAAAAAGACAATTTGAGTTATGTTACGTTTTCTGAAATCTGTCTTCAATATTTCTTTATGCGGCTCCCAATAGGAATGTCGGACGCATAATCCTCTCAAATTTTCTACCGCTGTATTGTTATCATCCTTCATATTCCGATTTGCAAACACTCTTTTCTCCATAACTTTCTTCGGAAGAGTCAATGGGAAAGGAAGATCGCGGAAGAACATGAACATTCACATTGCAGCTTATACACCTGTGAGCCCCGCTTCGTAAATCACCTCGCTGACAAGCTATACTCTCTTTTTTCGTCTGACCACTAACTGCCTTCATTAATGCTCATCGCAAACACTATTTCCTTATCTTTTCTACCAGACAATGATTCTGCTGCATTTGGCATCACTTAATTCATTTTCACTACGACACTCCACTGCCAAAAGTTTCCTTGTTCCTTGTATAGACTATAAATACAAACCCAGAAATAAAAGTCAGGGTAAACCGGAAGCTTATTGTGAGCTAGAACTCGAATTTTAGGATCATTCAAACTGCTCTCAGCGGATGAAGAAATACACGTTGATGATCCATATCGAAAGAATGGTATCATTAAGGCTGACGATAATTGTATCAGTTTCATATACTCTACGACGCAGGGGACGAACCGAGGTATAAATATTGTAGGTTATCATGATCTCCTTCTTCCTCCTCTATTTGCAAGAGACTTTCCTCGGTAAGGTTTTTTGCCCATATGTAAAAGTCAGAATTATCTATATAAGTGACGCTATCAGAAGATAACTCATTTGTCGAAGCGTCAATGTTGATATTACAGAGAACGTGTTCAGAAACGCATCAATTTTCCTTCTAAGCGTGTCTTTTGAAAGTTTACAAAATGTTGTCCTGTTATCTTATCTGTACCTTCAGTTTCAGATTGTGAAACTGTGAACATATTTTTCAAAATCTCTTTCACATCGTTAATTTCTTGCGACTTAATAATTAATGCTAACCTTTTGATAAAAGATCGACGTGTTCGTCGACATTTATGTTTCAAAGCGTTCCAAATTTTTACAATTTTAAAACTATGGGCCACAAAAAATCGAATGTAGGGATATGGCACATCGACTTGTCTTTGTTTAAATATTATGCAGTAGGAAGTTCGGATGTAATGCTTCAGATTGTTGAATTGCGTAAAAGCTTGGATGATAGCACCAGCGAAAGCTAGCGAATGATCGCACACTAATTCTTTTGGAACGGTCACTGTTTCTTTTTTCCAACCTGAAAGCCAATTGCCAATGACTATTTTGGCATGTACTTCTCACCTGAAACTGATGTGTACCCATTTGTACAGTAGCTTCATACAAAAAATATGAGCTGACTTATTTCCACAAGGTTTTTGAATTCACTTAACCAAATCAGCTGTAGTTTCGACTGCTATTTTCGAAATTTCGCCAGATTTACAGTACGCACAATATACATGTACTTGAGAAGGAAGCCAATACAGGACGCAATATGGGTCATAACTAAGCCATTTAAATGACCCTCGTAACTGACTTTCATACTTCATTTGACTGATCCTTACCACCAGATCATCGTGATTAAAATTCTCTCTCAACCCTTTAGATTTTAAAATTCGTAAAGCATTACTAGAATGAAGTTGACGTGGGATTGGGTCTCCGAAAGACATGAGTTTCCTTGCTTCCTGTCTTCGGTAGTCTGTAACAGAGAGTCCTTGTACGAGTGAAGGCTTCACTGTATTAACCTACTGTGGTCCAACAAGTTTGCGTTTCGAGGAAGTTAATACATTTAGCATATTTTTCCGCATACCGGCAGGGCACGACAACTCTTATGCGTTTTTTAGGTTCTTTTACAATGTAGGCTTCAAGTTATGACTTGCGTAAGGAGCATTTTTTCCACATTATAATATACTTCGCGCCACTAGGATACATTTTATCCCGTTTATAAGCTAAGCAACAAGGCAACAACGTATGTGTCCAGAAATGTTCGTTTATTACAGACTCCCAAACATTAGGCGGAAATATTTGGTATTCCTTTGATAACCGAGTTGCTTTATCTTTTTTCGGAACACTTACACAGTACACTTTGCGGTTTCACCTTAACGCAATCCTAGGCGGAAACAGGTATTTCAAACGTTTGCATTCAACATATTCGGTCTCTGAATTCATTGATGATAATGGGTCTTGATCACTTGGCTCTTTCATTTATTCACCATCACTGTTTCCATTCTTCGTGGACATGCCCAATAGCTCCTGAACATTGTAGTGGTTCAACTTCACAATAACATACAGATGCTTAGGAGAATACTGAAAGTTCAACTTTTCACTAATACGTCTCCATATGTCCGAACACGTAGGCTGAATACCACAGTCAGGACAGAGGATTTTGTTTTTGAAACACATAGTTTCATGAAGCAGAAATTTCTTTCGATGACAGACTTTCAAGACTAAATACAAACATGTAAAGTTTACTCACAAACCATTTTAAACAATAATAACTGACCTGCAAATAAGAACACAATTTTTAGCACACGCTCACACCAACATAACACAACAGTTCTTATCATATAGAACTCTTCAAAAAAAAAAAAAAAAAAAAAAAAAAAACTGAACAAATGTTTGACTTCACAACCCAGATTTCGGCCACGAAAATACACTTTAAATGGTGATCGAGGCAGATCTTTCCGAGACAATTTCAAACCAACAGTAAATTACAATATACATATATTTACTTATAGCTTCAAGATGTTAATTTTTATTTGAACAGAAGTACCTAATATTTTCTCTTTTGGGCAGTTTTCAGTCTCTGACGTTATTAGCTTCAATAGTTTACAAAGGAAATTAAACTTGTATGATCTCAATTTAAGAGCATTGAAATAATTAAAATAAATCTAGCATTCGACATCTCGTGACATCTCTCGAGAACCTAAACGGGTTAGAATTTATATATTTATAATGGTATAATGGTATATTATGGGACAAACGTAATACAGAGGATTTGTATACTTTTTATTTCGAAATTCCAAGAATTCAGCTGTCGTTTCCATAGCCCCCAGAATTAATAATCCCTTATATCTTGGTAATGGAAGTGGTAGAAATGAAAAGTTTTGCGGTACATGGTGGTACAAACGATTGGCATACTTTCCAATTCGAAATTCCGTGGTGGGGGCTGTCGAAATGTACCTGTTAAAATCATTAAAAATATTTATAGAAAAGATATGGATTTAAGCTTGTTGAATTTCGAGTTTTAAATTTTGATTCACTATCGATCTATTGAAACGTGTAGGATTATTTTTTATCCCCTTAACAATAATAATGATGTAATAGTACATACATTCTTTATAACGAAAATGTGTCATTTGGAATCGCCCAATAGATGACAGTAAACAATGGTTTTAAACTAATTATCAATTCGTTCAACAAATAATAATTGATCATAATATTCATGAAAAATTCAAACACGGATATATATGGCAGTACAAAGTTTACAACAAATATACACAAATAAAGTGTGTTTAGTCAGCTGGCCTAGGCGTCTTAATGCTCCCAAATAATAAATGTCTTCTGTAGAAATAAATTCGGGTTTAAAAGTTATTCACCTGCTTTATTCAGCCCAGGTTCATTTCCGTTGGCATCTTGAAATGAAATTTTTAGAGAAGCACTTATGGGTTTTCTATGCCCGTGCTTTAATTTACAATAATTCATAAATTAATGGAACTATGATAGTCATTCATCCTTCCCAAAACGTGAGATCACCAAGGGACCTTAAACTTCAGCGTTGTGATTGGTTTATACTACTGGATCTTCAAACTGTTATTAATAAAAGTGTTTGACATAACTTCATAACAAAGTATATAATCTATCCCTGGAGGACTGCTACATCGGGTCGTGTATCCTAGTTCGTCACTTGAGAAGAATGTTTTGATTCAGTTTGACGTTAGTCGGGTATTGTAAAATGTTCTTCAGATTCATCTGAATGCCAACGTCGTACTAAATCAAACAATGCAGTGACAAGTAAATTCTTCATCACTTTCTCAATTAATGATACTAGCAATATTTTTGTATTTAAAATTAGCTTGCACCATTGATACTCACTCAGTAAAATTTTAAATTCGATTAATAACATTTAGGAAACTATGACTAAGGCCATGATAGTGGGGAGAGGATGACGGAAGAAATCGGCAAGGTCGTCATTTTGAAGTTATCATACCGGCATTGGCGTGGTGTGACTGAGAAATAAACTTTCAGGATGGTAGGCGGTTTAAATTAAAACAATGATTTCTCGAATACGGAACAAGGACCCTAACAACTTTGAATTTTTTTATTTCAGCTATTCATGTACCAATATATAGTGTGTCCCGAAATTTCGGGAGGGGATTATTTGCATTAGAACTAGAAAATTGTCTTTAAAGAAATCTGAAACCAGATTAGTTTCGGAGATCCAAGCGCTGGAAGTCACTGAAGCACAGCCCGAAATGACATGAAGCTAAACACGCGATGACACAAGCGGTGTTAGCATATCAATCCGTTCATTTATTTAGTGCATTTACCATGAAAAGCTTGAAATCAGTATCGGTACATCGTTGACTGTTGTTCTATTTGTTATATTGCATTGCACGAAGGAAAATATAAACCCCGAATGTAAATGCTGTCCCCCAAAATCCTTTTGAAGTGATTTTATTGCCCCTCTGCATGGTTTTACTATTCCTAAAATTTGCCTACAAAAGTGAAAACAATAACAAGTTCATCATTACTGCAATAAGGACTATTCTGTGAGCGAAGCGTTAAATACAACTAGACATTATTGGATTTTGGCAGTCGTTGCTTGATAACATATCTTTTTCTTTAGAAAAAGGCTGTGTCGTAATCATAATGATACAAATTTATCTCGAAGCAAGAAAAAACTCATTTATTCATTCCGAAAGGATTTTTCTGTTTCACTGTAGCAAACATTGAAATAAATGGAAGTTATATTTAATTTTTCATGCTTGAAAGAAGTGCAGGAAATGAATATTGAAGATTATATTACTTTCCTA
Source organism: Lepisma saccharinum (assembly GCA_022664845.1). Classification (NCBI taxonomy): domain Eukaryota; kingdom Metazoa; phylum Arthropoda; class Insecta; order Zygentoma; family Lepismatidae; genus Lepisma; species Lepisma saccharinum. The sequence continues at coordinate 49,888 of JAGDQP010001742.1, read as the reverse complement.
TAGGTGGCAGCGGCAGTCAGCTCTTATTTAAAGGTAAATTGTAGTAGGCGGTTGATATTTCGGTGACGTCATGGTAGTTCAAGTTAATGATTTTGAGTTTTCTTATTTTGTTAGTTAGAGTAATATTTATTTATACTAGGAAAGCCTACTAATTTCAAGTGCTATTGGACGTTTCTTTCTTCATATGTGCTCCTATTTTTTTTGTGTTTGTGTTTCGTTCGAGTTTAGTTATGTTTTTGACTCGAATGAGCAGTACTCCGTGCAGTTCGATTGAAGACACCTCGTACCCAAAAATATAAGTATGGTAGCATAAGTGTGTAAAAAGAGTCGTCACCCCTAAATAAACTTTGGGGACCTTCTACATGTCATTTTGAAAAAAAAATACACCCATCAACATATTTGGTGAGTCTATTTGATCTAGTCATGACAAATTCCAAGCCGGTGATGGAAGGAGTGAACTAAATGTCGATTTAGTTGATTGCTTTCCGTTAGCGCCTCGTGATTTGACATGACGCCATGCTGGAAGTTTTAACAAAACTTAAATAATTTACATCTAGTGCTCAGTAAGGGAATATTGGACCTTGTATTCTTTCGTGGAATACGATAAACTGTCCATTAACATTATTAGTTATGATCTGAAGTCGAAGGACAATTAAAAATGGAAAAATAAACTTTACCTTGCTCCCAGGCGTGGGGAATCACCTGGCGTGTTTTGGGCGAAATTTAGGTTTGAAGACTAATTCGAAATTTATTGTTTGGTATCTTGTATTTGATTTCTTTTGGCGTATGTAACCTTCAAAAGTTTGAATTAGTTAAATATTTTATACCTGTTAAATATGAATATTTAAGAAATAGTCGAAAGTAATTCTTTTAATGAAGCCTGTGGGATTTTCCGAGGTTTTAGTTTGTGTACATAAGTTTGTGGTGTTCTAGGGGTGACATTTGGAGTCACTTCACATTTTCTTAACCTCTTCTTGGCATTCCTTTTAATTCTAAACGTGGAAGGGGTGAAGTGACTAACATATATATATGTTTGTGTGTAAGTGTTTACGATATATATTTTATTAAATGTCAACAAGTATTTAATAATAATTCTAAACAACCTGCCAGTTTTTATTAATGACACGATACCGTAATAATTTGTGTGAAGTAATTTATTCGTTTGTTGTAAACATTATTAGTTAATGTCTTCACTGTGGGTACCAACTAGGCTTTCATCCGCTCGTTGAGCCTCTCTTGGTTTTCTTTTTCAATTCAAAAAGTGTCGGGTAAATGGTAGCTTATTTTTGTCTGTACAGCTGCACTTTGTATGTTTGTCCCTTGTCGTTGTAGCGTAATGCCCTTGATCGTCTCATAAAATGCTTGTAATTTAAATAATATTCTAAATTATTGCTTTAACACTTCATAATTAACTAGTAAGCTAAATTCAGTACATAATTTTGTTAATTTTGCCATATAAAAATCCTTAATCTGAAATTGCTAATACGGAAATTTTGTATATTGTGATTCTTTTGTCTCTAAGTACAGATACTTAACTTAAAAATGTCGCTTGTAATTATGTTTTATAAACTGAATATTTATTTTTAAACATCTCAATTTTGTAGAGAGTTCATTAATGGGAATGTACCCATTTGCAATGTTTTGGCAGGCAATGTAATAAATAATGTTGCGATTAAAATTTCAAGGATGTATAATTTAGCTACTCCTGCTTTTCAGTAAACAGGTTAACAAATTTGTTTGTCACTAGTAAATGCATGCTAAAAGGTAAACTTTTAAGTAAGGTAAAATTTTAATTTTCATAAAAGTAAAATTGAAAATACAATCCAATTCTAATATTTTAATAGCCTCTCCTTGTGCAGTTTTGGGTGTGGTACCTGAGGAATATTTTCCGTCTATTTGCAGGAAGTGAGTTGAAATTCATAATGTTTTTTTTCTTTCATTTTATCGACCTGTTGTAATATACAAAAGCAGGTTTCAAATTTTTCCCTTGTATGTAATTAATTAGTAAAAACCAGGTCGATGGGTTAGGCTTGTAGTATTTCTCTGCCAGTGTGTCTATGCACATTCATTTTCCTTTACAGTAAATATCTTTCCTGTTAAGTGAAAGGTTACGGTGTAATACACGGATAATGTCACTTTGGTGCCAAATGACCCTGCGTACGAAAGGAGGCTGTTGCCAGAATTCCTCTAGTATTATTTGTAAAATATATGTTTTTTCTTCGTGAGAGTGAGATTGGCAAATCTTTTTACATAGTAATCATGAACCAGGTAAAGTTAATTAAGCAAGGTTCTCATATACTAGCCCATTGTGATGTTATTTGTAAAATAAATCTAATAGCATTGTCAAATCAAGTTTTGCACATATATCAAAACGTGCCCTCTTAACAGTAAATGTCAGTATTGCTTGGTAACACAAAATCTTAAAGTGCAATTCTGCCTTGCACCGATAATTATTTGTTTTCAATCAATGTTTTTTTTTTCATTTTGTTTATTCTTCTTTATTTTTTTTGTTGGGAGTATATTTTGCGTAATCAAAACAATTTCCATACTATCACTAGGGATAACCTGCGATTTTGCGAACTATTTGTCTGCGTCCTCGCAAGCGGTGGCGCCTCTTAAATTTTCCTTAATTGTTATAGTGCAAATTTCGCATCAAAATATTATTATCTTTATAATGCCAAATAAGCAGTAGTGTTTGAAAATAAGTACCCCCAAGAATTAAATAAGGTACTTCAATAGCAAAAGTCTGTAAACCCACTGTTCCCTAATTAATAAACAAAAACTTTAGTACAAAAGCTTAATCTTCTAGTAGTCATTAATTATGCCGGCTAAATCATGTTAAACAATAAAAACAAATTCAAAAATATCGCCGCTCTGGAAAATTCAAATTACTGGTCCGCCAATAAGTTGGTTGTTATGGTGTGTTTTTATAAAAAAAAAGGTAAAGTGCACCTCAAAAATTTAAAGTATAAACAAAAGTGGTATTACGCCCACTCAAGGTGGGGGCGTCCTGCAGTTTCAAACCTGCAACTTGTTGCCCTAACCGCATAAATTACCGTAAATCTAAAGTTTTCTTTTCTTTCTCTCTCTCTCTCCCACTTCTGGTCTAAACAGTAATTTTCCACAAAGTACAGTTTTATCTGTCAGTACTATTTCAAATAAGTATATTTGGCTCTTAAATTGACAGTGTTGCCAGTAATGGCTAAATAATTTTTCTTGCACGCTACAGCACAAAGTGCATTACATTCGTTTCATGGAGAGGCCATCAAGGTCTGTTACAGCAGAGAAGATTTCTCCAACGGAAAGAACAGCATTTTCTCACAGTTTCGGGTTAACCTTCAAACTTTCCTTTTGAAGAGCATAAAAAACACACAGATTGACCCATGCAACTGGGGATGGATGAAGGAAAACAACGCTTTAGTACCTATCATGACAGATAGGGTACCAACGCGAAGAAATTTTGAAGTTTGTGCGTTGTAAATGCAAGACACTGTATGCCTCACTATTAATTTGTGTCGGAAAAACGGATTAATATATGTCACTGCCTGCAGTCATCGCTAAAGCAGTGAATGTTGTGATACTGCTCCGTCAAGAAGGATGAAGATAATGATGTGTAATATTTGGTACCTGTTTGCAATTATTTTCGTAACCACCTGTACTATAATATACTTTTATGATCAATTACAATACTGATTTTATTAGAATTTTTATTTCTATTTTTGTAAAGGATCAACGCATGTAAGGAAAGCAGGTTTGAACAGAACTAAATATTATGCACCCTGAATATAATTTGTAACGGCAATATTGTTGTGTTGGTGTGAGTCAGTAACAAATAAGTAATATAGACAGGATATTAAATTAAAAGAAATATTATGTAAAACAAGTAAATATTAACCGAGATACGAAGCTTTTTGCATTAGCAGGCGACATATTTGTTAAAATAGTAACAAATATTTTGAAAGCAAGTAGAATCAGGACTTTCTGGCTTTTTTGATTCTACAATGCCCATTACACTATGTTGATTCTGGACTCAATGACACGGCACTCTCTTATTAACACTACACAATACCGAATAATAAGTGAAACTTTGATTCTTGCCTCATTAGAAAGTTCTTTTAATTTACAAGAACGTTTTTCTCCCAACACTTTCCTGTTTGTCAAAAATATATTCGCTGTAGAAATTGAATATATACAGGCTTGCCACTTGCTTATTTTTACTTTGAATCTTCATATTTCAAAATGGCATCACTGCTGGAAATATTATTTTATTAAAACAAAGCCTGGTATATCCCACGAGAAATGAAGGAGAAACGAAGCTTCTATCGCAAGGCGTGAATATGTTTTGAATTTCATAGTTTGGGTCCACCGACCTCCATATATGAAATCGTCATAACGTTTATCCACAAGGCGGACAAATGCGGACTTTTCAAATTTGGAATTTACACAGTCTCCTCATTCCATCAATATCACAAATATTTTGTAACAATTTTGTCCGGGTCAGAGTGTATATCGACCACATTAATATTTGTAGTCCTACACTAAACATATGCTGTAATCATAAAAATGATATTTTAGTGTAAGCACCTTCCTCTACAGTTCTAATCACAGAAAGTAGTTCAAAGATGTCACGCACGTCGTTCACTAAATTATGCCACGTTATAAAAGAGATGTTTGATAAAATAGTATCAATAGCAACCCACGCACTTGAACTTTAAAAACAATATACAGACTATGTCTGGTTAATATATAGTTTAAATCTGGAACTTTCAACTTAACTTTATTTCTCAAACTGTCGTAAATATATTTGAACCTGCCAAATTTTTAAATGAAACCTCAATTGTTTATATTTACATATAGGTTTCATAAATCATTACCTTATATTTTTAGAGAAGCACTAATGGGTGTGCTGTGCCCGTGCTGCAGCTATTGCACTGACTCTAATAATTCAGATTTAGTACAAGATTCTTCGAGTAGAATTCTCCTAACACATCTTGTTATTTCGTGAATGCATCATGTCATTTGTTTCTTATTTATAACATTTTAAGTGGACTGTACATCGAATCAAGTAAAGTTTATTTTACTACTATTTTTAACTCAAAAACAAGTGTGTAAATGTTTCGTTACTTTGAATGAAATTATTTTTTGGTATATTTCCTTTGTGTGTGTGTAATGTGATTTATTATTCAACTCTTTACCTATATTAATAACTTGTTCTTCCTAAATATGAATTAAACATGTACAATTAGACACAGTTTAAGTTAATAATATTATTGAAGACACAGAATACCCCCAGAGTACGATGTTAAAACATTACAGAATGTTATGTATTCGAAGTCGTCCTGTGTTAAAAAATTACATACCACCCCAAAGTAATTTAATCTACTCAAATAAGTAATTTAATCTACTCAAATAACCCAATGAAATAAAAGTAATATAGATAATCAAACCACCTGGCATTGGAGCTGATGAACTATCCATTGCATTTATCGAAAAAATAGGTTTATATTTGTAATAAATGACATTGTGCATATTTCCAGAAGCTCTTTCACATATGGTGAATCACCATAGGTCTGGTAAATGTCACATATTTGTCCGTTCCCTTAACCTTGGATCTCAGTAACGACTGAAGATCTCCATCCGTTCCATCAGTATCCATCATGTGCTTTCCAAGACTCTAGAACACATTGTCCACGCTCAACCAGTGCCGTATCTAGAAATATTTATATGGGGGAAATATTTCTATAAATTTTGCCGCTCTTTCCACCGCCCTTTCAACCGCCCTTATGCCGCCATTTCCATCACTCATTTGCCACCCTTTCCACAGGTCTTTTACCGACATTTTCATCGTTCTGCAGCCAATCAACACGGCTGACCGACGCGACCGTCACAACATTGTTTCGCATTCTGTAGTGTCTTTTTTTTTTATCTTCTCAGGAGCCTGTCGTAGCAATCCGATTACTAACTCGAGTCAGGCAGTAGATCTGCCTATCGCGATTTTGAATTTTAATGATGAAGGCATGTTGTAAGGAATAAATTAAAAATTATTGAAATTTGAACACATTTACATCAATTTCAATTTAATAGGCAATTTTCCTTCTTTTTTCAGGGACATTTCATTTCTTACTTTTAGCTATTTGCCGCCTCTACACGTGCTATCCAGGACGCTTGCCCCCCTTAAATTCGGCACTGTGCTCAACACAGTTACTTGAAATAAATAGTATTCCTAACCCTTTGTAATCAACATTTAGCTCTCACTATAACACGTGCATATTTCCACTTAATATCACAGACGACATTGCTTGTGCTATAGGTAAATGACATCCGCTTTGGAAACATGCGACTCGCAACACCCTGTTCAGTCTTTTTACTGATACGTTGCGAGAGACAGAAATCGTTAGTATTTTAAAGATTCTTTTTCCTATCCTGTTAACTACATTAAAACTTTAGTCTCCCTAACTTTCTAAATAGTCCCATGACTTACGGAACCCTGAAGTTAGTCTCAGCGTTTATAAACGTCCAGCACATATTATACCTTGTAGCTGGTGTAAAAGCAAGCCAGTTTTAGTAACGAGGATCAAGTTCTCGAAGATATATTTTGATATTAACTTATCGAAAAGCGAATCGTATTTCCCTGCTGCTTCCCAATCACGCTGAGATAAGTATCGCAATGTAAGTGGTAAAGATGTGGGAAACTAAAACTAGTTGCCATGTAATTTTATCATACATTTTGATTGTGTGGCCATTTGTTGTCTATTTACTAAGTGACTTATCACTTGTAATGCTGCAAGATAGCTAAAGTATGTAATGCTGAATGTACAACTAAGTATAATGAGGGTGAAACACTGATAACCAGTATCTATATTTTTGTGATATTAAGTTGTTATATAATCATTGAAAAGAAAAGCATGTAACCTTTCCTTTGGAAACTTAGTAACAAGTTAAGTGTCAATTTACTGCTTGATTTACATGTTACAAGGTTTCAACTGGAAAATCCGCCATTTGTTTCTCTTTGAATAATTAACTTTAGGTTACCAAAATTGTAGATACGAAGTATCAATGTTTCATCCTTGATAAACTTTTCTGTTGAACAAGAATTAAAACAAATCAATTAACTTCGATTGTCTTCCTTTTTTTCATGTTCTAAATTTATTTACTCAAAGCACGGGCATAGAGCATCATATGTGTTTTATCAAAAATTGCAAAATCTATTGAAAATAGAATTAAAATTGTACTCCATATATACGCATAGGATAAGATACAAATCCGAATTCAAACTTCTGCAGTACAGAAGAGTTAATACTAATATTGAATATTACTATGGTATGTTTGAACGTTTATTGTTTACTGTTGTATACCTAGCCTTCTTCTGAATTGAATGTTATGCAGCCCAGTGAGGCACTCTTTTGGTGGATGATGTCCATTTAATGAATATTAGTTGAAGTATACGGTGACATCTATAGATGTACTGAATAACATTACGTCAAATTCCTTCTCGTTTTCAATGTCTTTAAAGTTTGAACCGTAATTTAACAGTCGCATAACAATGCTAAATTTGAACCAATAACCACCAAAGTAGGGGAGGGTGTCCGCTCCAGACCCCACGAATGTGCATTTTGTAATTAGCCTTAGAAGTAAACAATCTGACGAAATATGCGTAATTGAATATCCTAGAAGGACATAGGGTCCAAATACGTATGATAAGGTCCATTCCAGTGACGTTCTAGAGAGGGGCCGCGGGAGGGAGGCTCACTCAGAGAAATATTATCTGTTTTTGCATTGTATCTACAATTTTTCTAAGTAAAAGCTTCGATTTGTTTCCGAGCCAACTTTGACATATTTGCAGTCAAATACCAAGTCGAAAAAACGGAGGGGGCATGGAGCCATTGCCGACCGGAAAGTAGTGATCATTGTTAGTAACATGGAAATTAAAAAATGTGACAAAATTTGAGAATTTCGTTCCCTTAAAAGGATATAGGTATTTTAAGGTCCGTAATACCGTTTTATGCCGGTTCATTGTCTCTATAATACCGGATATTAAAAATAATATAAAAAAAATATATGACACTTTACTATGTTTACGGAGGTTGGAAATTAATTTCGGAATTCAGAATTCCTTGGAATGTGCAATTTTAACACTCAATTCAAAAACCCTGAATCCCTACCTTGTAAATCTCTGAATATCTACGGAATTCAGCCTTGCCAAAATTCCGAAATTGCAGAAATGCAAAAATTGTCACTTCGATTCCAGAATTGTGAACACAGATACAAAAAATTCATTCTTGAATTTCGTACAGGCCTAACTTACAACATATGAGCACAAAAGTTATGCTATAGTACAGGGATTCCGCCAGGATTTTCAGTTTGGGTGGTGTAAAATTAGAATTGAGAGGGTGTAAGTGGTGTTTTTCATAGTTCTAAACCCAATATAGAAATGTTTACGGTAAAAAAATGATAGAAACCATGCACAATTGTACCTACGTCTCATAAAACCCTGGCGGAATCCTTGATCATTTCTATAGTAGGTGTCGGTAAGTAACTTAAATGTGTTCTTATTTACGAATGAATAATTACGTTCAGTATACTTATTTCGAGACGCAAAATTGATTTCGCGAATTATTTATGACCTGAGGGGTGGCTACCGCTTTTTAAAGGGCTATGCCTTCTCTTAGGGAAGGAATTGTGAGAATGAGAGGATGAAGTTAAGGGTCTATGGGATGCATAAATATGTTCATCCTTTATTTCCTTATTCATCAATTAATCCTGGGCTGTAGAAGCTTTGTGCTTATACTCATCTTTTAGGTATAATGGACTCGATGATGATGAAATGGAAAATGGGAGTGAGGTGCAGTAAACGTCACAAAATTAAAAACATTGAAAACAGATGATTGATTATCTTCTTACCTAGGGGCGTTTCTAGGCATGATGGAGAGACAGATGAGCCCTATGGAACGTGTCCGGGAGGATGTCCGATGTCCGTGAAATTTGGGTGATAATAATGAATGATAATGTAAGAAATCTAAAAGCGTTATTGTATTGAGGTGTATCGATTGGAGGCGTAACCGAGAAGAGGACATATGAGCCGGATTAAGTTGTTTGCAGTTTGAACTTAAATATGTTTTGTGCTGCTTCTTTGATGTAGGATAGGATTGTCATGAGCAAACGGACGTATACTTTAGAATAATATGGTGAAAATGCTAGAAACGTATCTAATGTCGGAGGTGGAAGGTTCGTGTTGAATTGTGATGGAGGACGGACACGCAGTGGGACAGTAAAGTGAGGTGTTGCGGGATTGGTGTCAGGACAGGTTTTACATTTATAGAAGAAAGCTCGATGAGTTTCGAAGCACTGACTGCATTTCGAAGACTGTTGAAGATTAGAACATTGTTTGGTTTGATGATACCCTGAACAGTGAGCGCATTTTGGAGTGTTAAGGCAAATTTTGGTGTCATGAGCATTATACGTCAGGCAGTTTTAACATCGAAGCGGGAGTGGCGGAGCGATGCGAGATGGTTCTACTCTGTGGCGTATCTTGAATATGTTGGTTCCATGCATTGTAAGATTATCTATTGTTTGTCGGTGTGGTGTGAGTACCCTGGTCATACCCTGTTCCTTGTTGTGTTTTATGCGTAGGCATTTGGTTATGAAGTGTCCTTCTGCTTTGAGTTCATTTTCTGCTTCAGTGTCAGATACATCTAAATCAACTCCACGTATTACAACGGAGAACATTGGTGTATTCTTGGAGGTGGAGGTTGTTTCATGATTTTAGTTGTCTTAGGTGTAAGATTGGCTTAAGCACCGATGATCTGAAAATTTATTTCTGACAGTTGTTTGCTAGATGAGCGTCTGGATATTTTATGATGATCCTATTCCTAGTACTGACTATTTGGGAGATGGTGTTTCTATGGACATATTTGATTAGTTGTTGAAGCCGACGTTTTAGAGTATCGAACATTGCGTCAAAATTGGTTAGAATATGACAGTATATTGGAGCTTGTTGGTTGTCAAGGCGTTGTCAGTTTGAAGATTCGTCGTCGGAGACGTTCGTGATCTGAAGTAATGGTTTTAGATCCTACAGGTAATGGTTTGGATTTAGCTGAGGATGATGTTTGGCATTGAACCACAGGTGGAAGTTGATGATTTCGTCCCAGTTTTAGCATGGTGAAAAATAGATGATGTCCAACAACAACGTTTAGAACATCAAAAGACACAAAGTACTCCACTGTAAAGTGTGATGGTAATGATGTGGGAATGATCAGTCTCTGTGCAATGACTGCTAAGAAATGATATTTCAAACTCGCTTGCACCCTTCGGTAGTGAGAAATGACATCAGTCCTAGTGTGATTGTATATGTACTAGTGCGTTTTGCGACAGAAGCTAATCATTAGCATATTAACTAATGCCACTTAAGATAGGTTTGAATCTCGTTGTGCTTGTCCAAGACAAGTATTTGTGCTAGCCAGGCTAGCACCCAAGAGAGCCCTCTATTTGGGAAGGGATGGCTAAAGAAATTTGGATACCTAGGAAGTGGTAGGTGGGCTAAGAGATTTTTTTTTAATCTTGAATCTTTATTTATTCATTTAATCTGGGTCATTATGAGTTTTCCTCATAATCATAATTGTGGATAAAAGAAAGTTGTTGAGAAATAATGGAGAATGGGCATGAGGTACACTATACGCGACAACAATTTGGCACAAATAAGTCGAATGAGTGATGGTCTTCTGATCTAGGTACTACTCTAGATCGTGATGTAGACAGGTGGGCCCTATACGTTCAAGATGGTCACTTTGCAGAATATATTGGTGCTATATAAGGAATAATGATCGGTGTGGTGCACGCAGAGATGAATGGTATGTCAGGGTGGTTTGGAGGCATAGTGTAGTTGTAAACTGAGAAAAGAAGTGATAATGATGAATGTCGGTATGTAAAGTGTCGTTGTTGCTGTTCGTGTGAGAGTATGATATCATGAAAGAGTATATGGTTGGATTCCAGGCGTTTCCTAACGTATTTTATGCGTAGTGTTTCTAAGTGGATTAGTGGATGTGGAAAAGTGAGTCAGTAATAGAGGTATTGGGTTTCGCTGGGAAGTTTTATTCTATATGCAATAAATAGTGCATGTCTTTCCAGTATTTGTAGTTTTTTTTGCAAAAAGTGTGGTCTGCGGCAATCCAGGCATTGTATCCATAAGTTAGAACTGGGCGTACGAAAACTTTATATGTGTTTAGCACTGTTTCTGGTTTAAAACTCCATGTGGTTCCTGTAATGTGTTTAAGTAAGTTTAGTCTTTTGTATGCCTTGTTAATAATGGTTTTGAGGTGGGGTCGCTATGTTAGGTGTTGGTCTGGAGTAAGTCCGAGGTATGTGACTCATTTCGAAGGTCGGATTTGGTTTTGATGCACAGAGAAGGTGAGACGTGATGGATTTCGTTGAACACGTAAGTGATGTTTAGGAGGAAGGAAAACGATGGCTTAAGGTTTATGTGAATTAATGGAGAGTCCCCACTTGCTACACCAAGAGGTAAAGGAGTTGATAGCATCGGTAATGGTTCTGTTTATATTTTGGATAGTTTTACTACAGGCGAGAAATGCTGTGTCATCAGCGTATTGGAATAGTTGAATGTTGGGAGGTAAAGGAGGCGTGTCGGCAACACAGTGGATGTAAAGTAAAGGTGACAGAGCAGATCTTCGAGGAACCCGACAATGGAGGAAAATGGGATGTGAGAGGCAGGAGTTGATTGGTATGAAGGCGAGGCGTTGTGTAATGAAGTTACCAGGTGTATGCATAAGTAGTTTCCGGTTTACGTAACAGATGGCCCCAGCGAAAACTACGCAGTGCATTCATTTGACACATACGTCATTTAGTTCGTCTGCCATTAAACTACATACACACACAAGTTGAGTCCGCCAAACACTAGTGTCTTTGTTTTATCGTTCAGTGATCATGTCGAAGTTTCTGCCTGAAAAAGAACATTTGTGGCACGCATTGCTTTTCTTATTTAATCAAAAGAGACAGGCTGTTGAAAGTCATCGTGTGCTGGTAGAAATATATGGTGAACACGCTCCATCGATTAGAACATGTGACACATGGTTTCGACAATTTAAAAGTGGTGATTTCAATGTGAAAGACAGTGCGCGCTCTGGTAGACCACAAAAGTGTGAAAACGAGCAATTGTAGGTGTTATTGGAGGATGACCCAACTCAAACTCAACAGCAATTGGCAAAAGCATTAAATGTGTCACAAGAAACAATCAGCACACGTTTACGAGCAATGGGGAAGATCAATAAAAGTGGTAAATGGGTCCCACACGATTTGAATGAACGTCAAATGGAAAATCGCAAAAGCACTTGTGAAATGCTGCTTCAACGCCACGAAAGAAAACCTTTTTGTATCGAATTATGATGGGTGACGAAAAATGGATATATTTTGAAAACCCGAAGCGGAACAAATCCTGACTTTCACCTGGCGATGCTGGTCCTTCAACACCAAGCCCAAATCGCTTCGGCAAGAAGAGCATGCTTTGTGTCTGGTGGGACCAGAGCGGTATTGTGTATTATGAACTCTTGAAGCCCGGCGAAACCGTTAATGCACAACGGTATCGCCAACAAATTATTAATTTAAATCACGCATTGATCGAAAGACGACCGGAATGGGCCCGAAGACATGGCAAAGTGATTGTGTTACACTACAATGAGGCGTCTCACGCAGCAACACCAGTGAAAGACACCTTGAAATCGCTTGGATGGGACATCCTTCCGCACCCGCCGTACTCCCCATACCTGGCGCCATCTGACTATCACCTCTTCGCATCAATGGGGCACGCGCTCGCAGAGCAGCACTTCAGCAATTTCGAAGACGGTGGAAAAGACTCAACGAATGGTTTGCCGCAAAAGACAAGCAGTTTTTCTGGCATGGTATGCATCAATTACCTGAAAGATGGGCGAAATGTGCAGAAGCCGATGGCCAATATTTTGGATAAAACAAAATTAATTACCCTTGAAAATTACGTGTTTTCTTTACTACAAAAACCTGCAAAATCTTATGCATACACCTGGTAAGTATGAAGCGAGGATGCGTTGTAGGAAGTTAGAAGGTTTGGAGTTTGTTTATACGTGCTGCGTGCCAAACTTTATCGAAAGCTTTTTTTTAAAATCAAACAGAACAAGACAGGAAGGTTGAGAGGCATTGAAGTGGTTCATGTATATATTGACTAGACGGAGGAGTTGGTCATTGATGCTGAAATTTGGACGGAAACCAGCTTGGTGTAGAGGTATGAGGTTGTGACGGTCTAAAAGAAGATGCAATCGTTGGACGAGGATTTTTTGTAAAGTTTTACAGAGTGCAGAGGTTAATTGGATTGGACGATAGGAAGAGATGGAGTGAGGAGGTTTTTTGGGTTTAAGGAACATTAACGTTTTGGATGTCTTCCACTGTAAGGGGAGAAAGTTGGTACGCAAGATGAAGTAGTTAAATTATTGCGAGGAGTTGGATTTAGGAGTAGGGAGCTTCCTTGAGGTGTTTATAGGCTTTTGGGAATGCATTTGTCAGTGGCTTGGTGTAGTGTCGTGGTGATGCTATCGATGGTTTCATATAATTCGCCTTCTCCTGTAGGTGGGTCTAACGGGGCGAGTTGTGTCGTTATATAGATTCTGTACCCTTCTCAATCTGCATTGTCAAATCTTAAAATTTCCCATGCTGGTATATTTTGTGTTACAAATGGTGGACCTTGACACTGAAGAGTGAGTTTCATTGATGCATGATCACTTCCAATTAGGTCTAAAATATCTATGGTCCTGCGGTTTGCTATGTTCGTTGAGGTTATTACTACGTCTGGTGAAGTGATAGAAATTGGACAAGTTGGTTTAGGTAGTTGGCGAATGGTGCCTGTTGTTTGATATTCTATAAAGTTATTAAAGTAGGCTTTGTCTCTAGCGGATCTGCTGTGTATATTGATATCTGCCATAATGATGTAGTTACGATAGTTAGATATGTGTGTGAAGAAATTGTACGGGATCGGATGTCCGGGACGGACGTAGATGCTGTCTAATGTAATGTAGTTCTGTTGATAGTAAAGAATCGAAATTAGATGCTTAGGCAAGTTAGCGATTGGTGGATTATGTTAGCAGTGTGGAATGAGGGGTGAAAAACCTATTGCAGCCCCTCCATTTGCGCGTAAAGTAGGTATATGGCTGTCATGACTTATTATTGAATATCTTGGAATTTTGCAGGGATTCGATGATTTTTAGGTGTGTTTCATTCAACAGAAAATCGTTGACTTGTTCTTCTGTTAGCAGCTGTTCGAAGAAGACTTCGTGTCTTGGTAAGGAGCGTATGTTCATGAATAGAAATATCATCAACATGAGCACAGTCTGGTTGTAGGTTGATCGGATTTTAGACTTCAGTTTAAAGTGCGGTAGCATATAAGTGTGCATATGGACTAGAATAAGTAGCGTTGAAGTTGACGTAAAGATAGTTTTAGCCGCATGTTGGATTTGCTGAAGAATGAATGCTCGTTGAAATGGATCAATCTTTTGAAGAGTAACTGTGATGAAAGTTAGGATTTGTTCTATCGTTATTGGTTGAAAGGCAGAGGTAACAGTAGGGTTAATAGATTGTGGTGCTTCGGTGGTGCAGATTTATACAATGAGCTCAGGCTTACTGGGTTCAGGTGCCGGTCTTGCTTTACATTTATAGCTAAATGTCGGATGTGTGTCACCGCAGGTTGTACACTTCGGAGGTTGTTACATATTTGGGCAAGACTTGGTGTTATGTGCTTCTGAGGAGTAGCCACATTTAATGTCGTTAGGGCATTTTGAAGGATGATGTGCGTTATACTGGTGGCATTTTTCACATCTAAGTGGAAGCGGAGGTATTGTGTGTGACGGTTCAACTCTGTATCGCCTTTTGTAGATACATGGTCCGTGAGTGAGTAAATCACCGATGGTTTCTTGGCTAGATGTAAGAACTCGTACCATATAAGTCGGTTCCCCTGTCCTGGTTTTAATTCTCAAACATTTCACAACTGAGTGTCCTTCGTTCTTTAGCTCTGTTCAGTTTCGTCGTCGGTAACTGTTGACTCTACTCCTCTGATTACTACTGACAGCATAGATGTTCTCCCAGGTGGTGGTGGCTGTTTCGCTTGTCCTCTAAGCGTGTTAGGTTTGCTGATTTTCTGAATATTTAAAAAATGAACTTATTTCGTATTGTGGTTGCAAAGTTGGCGTCATGAGTTTGGTGTATTGTGCCGTTTCTTGTTCGAATGATTCTAGTGATGATATTTCTGTGCGTGTACTTGGCTATTTGTTGAAGAAGTTTGGTGTTCTTATATTCAACGTCGTAGTTTGTAAGAATACTGTTGCTATTGATGAGGCCGTTTGCAGTCGCTGAGCCCCGTCGTTATTTGCTGTGTCCATATGTCTCTCACTATCTGATTCGGTATCACTTAATGTGTGTGTCTTCTTTAGAAGTGGTGAGCTTCGACCTGATCTACTTTAGTTTGGATACCTTGAGCGCGATCGTGGTGACGATGAAGTTTGATCCTGTCGCTTTCGTAGTTGCTTTCGAATGGTCTTTGATCTGGTAATTGTTGTGGCAATTGATGTCGTCCTGTTTCTTTATCACTCATGGTTTAATGAACGATGGTAGCCGACTGTGTGAAATGCCGACTTGATGACAAACAAGGTGGGGCCACCCGTTTGGATAGCAGCCAGGGTGTGGAACACTCATTCCATCTCAGAGAAAAAAATTGTGACCCCCTTGGCTAGATGAGTCTGGTCCACAAAATTCTTTCAGATCTGGCGAGAAGAGACGAATTATGTTGACGTAGGAAGGATATAAAAAATAACTGGCAAAAGTGGTACAAACACCGGGCTCGTCATCGACTTGCCAGCTCAGTATGGACACAAGCACTTCAAACATTTCCTAATCAAAATAACATATTTTGTCGCTGTGAGTTTTGAGCAGACAAAATTGATAAAGTTAAGTTAGATAAAGTTGCTAAATATAACTAAACACAACACAAATATATCCAATAAACAACACCCTATTTTCTATTAATCAGATACCTTATTGGTAATTTAAAGACAAGGAGCATAGTACAGAAAATAGACCCAAATACGATACTGAAAATCATTGATAAAGGAATTCCAAGTATTTAATAAACTCTAATTAAGCCAACGTATCAATGAGCACAACAGCTTCCATCAGAATCCAAATTCACTTCAACTTCAAAGTTATAATCTTCTAAATCTCCGGAACTTTGTTCTGCTTCGGAGAGAGCAGACAATATTGCATCTTCATTGTCCAAAGCGTTTGGCATTATTTTTGTCCTCGAATTACCTGACGTCACACAGAAAATAATCCAAACTTAAATAAAGCATTAAACAAAAACACCCGTTAAATGTAGCGATGTGTCAGATTTACGTGTTTGAAAGAAAGCGTTTGAAGGGAGCGACACGTCAAAGTGACGTGTAAGTTTAAGAAAAAGAAATCCACCCAAAAGAAAGAAACGCCTACACCTACACTCTACGCCGATAAGTCGGCAACTGCCACGAGCAAGCACTGCTGAGGTGGCAAGCGTCTGAAAGGGGGCATGGGAAGGGCGCTACTAATATCTCTCCTTACACATACATTTTACATACGTTACCTTTCGATGGTTAAATGTCGTATTTCACACAATTAGAACTAAACTATGAAAGCATTTGACTTCAGAAACAATAAATTGCGTTTCTATAATATTTAAAATTAAAAATGATTTGTGACTCATGAGAATCCTAAACTTGATCCCATGACCCTCAGTTGTGACCTTTTAGGAATTAGCGACCTTTTTAGCAGCGTATCTTACAAGAATAATTCTATCAAAGGTGATGACCACGAACACAAAAATAAAGAGCCAACTGAAGGTTTCCCTTCAGCAAAATTGAAAGGTCAGAAATGTCACTTGAAATCAGCGGTCATGGAGATTAAGTGAAGTTTTCCAGACAATAACAGCTATCAAAATATCCTACTTTCCAAACAAATAATTGAGTTCATATAAGATTTATAACGAAAATGGCATGTGTATATCGAGAATCCAAAACAAGATCCCATGGCCGTCAGCATGTCATCTGTTTCATTTAATGGATTAGTATTCCTTTCAACAGCTTGTTGCAAAACATATCTCAATGATAGATGGATCACACGCAGAAAGGACAGGTTTTAGATTAGACAACGTTTGAATCATTTAATTGATGGTGAGTTTGGGTGAGTTTTAAACTATCAATGACAAGTATTAGAGAGTTGGGAAACTGTGTCCCAGGGAGGTCACTACCTGGTTAATTCCATTCTTCTCAAAACTTCTTTCGAGACTTTTACCGTTATTCACTCATGTGACTATCTACTGAGTACAGAGAAAGGTTTGAAATATTGCCGTACTCGTACAACAGTTACTGACTGCTTTTTGTACTCAAAGTCACCAGTTGTGATTCATTTATTCCACGTGATGTAAGCGATGTGCTAATCTAAAATTAACTCTGTATATGAATGTATTTGTGAATTTGTTGCGAGTGTGCCCGGGGTTATTTGTTCAACGCAACGCTATATGGACCATCAAAAATCTTAAAATGTTGTTGAAGAATTTCTGTAAACCTCCTGTTTAAGAAAACCACACAGAAAAAAGTTGCATGGAGTTAGATAGGAACTTCTAACTGTTAACTCTACTTCAGTCTCCATACTTAAGAAATGGTTTTCAAACCTCCCTCTCAAATTTAAAGTGCTTCCCCAGTGTTATTTGCTGGAATTCTAGCCTGTTATATAATCTGGAATTATAATTTGAAATAAAAACATAGGGTTTTCAATTATTTTGTCTATGAAACAGCTACAAAATTAACATTCTGGCACCGTCAACTTTTTCTTGTAATTTATGTACAACCTGCATTCTGTACGGCCTAACTTACAGGGCACATAATATCCTAATCAACGAACTTCTTGTAATATTTAGTGCAACACCTCGACGTCGTATAGATTTTGTGGGTGAATTAAGCACAGAACGAACCACTTTGTCGTTAGTTTCGTTGGCAGAGGCAGTTGCTAGTCGACCGACTGTCGATGTTGCCGAGAAAAATGCTCCTTATTGAAACAGTTATTTCGAAACTATTCAAACAAGGGAGTAAGTTGATTGGTGCCTATTTTTATACCTTACTGTGCAAAGGCATTTTTCTGCTTATATTTGAATAACTTCCCAGTAAGCACGTACCACTCTAGCAAATCCGCTTGCTGTTCCTTTGAAACAGTATCCATTCAAACAATACTATGCACACTTACAAACAAATATGATTATAGCAAAAATAAAAGAAATACAATAATTCTTGTTTTTAGAAAAATAAACACAAGAACCACTGACGCATTTAAGGTCGAAGATCAACACTCAAGGGCCTCAATGTCCAACTAGATTATTTGTTCGAAAAACAACATACCACCCTTGTAAATGAAACCGATTGATTTTTTGACGTGCACAAAAACGTAAACAGAAGATGTTTATGCCTCAAAACCACGAAGAGACTGTAAACAAACGACAACCGAACATTATTTTCTACGTACGTATGGGGAAGCAACTTGTTTCCTGCGGAGTTTCATTTTTCCTGTGTCTTCCCAATTCGCTTTAATAAGCATTCAAGAAATAATTATGTGCACACATTTTGTTTTTTAAAAAGAGAAGAAATAACATTTTCGACGACACCAATAATTTCATTCAAAAGCAGTATCATATTTGAAATGGTTCAATAGCAATGCTGTTTTAAGAAAGGAAAAAAAGGGACGATATTTTTCGAGCTTTAATCTTAGCAGAAACATATCAAAGCAGTATTTGACTAGCACCACTCATTCCTCATGCTCCTCGGCTGCATAATGCACTACAATGAATTCTGACCTCAGAAACACTACTGATTTCTCTCAAGCTAAAAAACGTTTCTACCTCAGTATATGCACGTAATGAAAAATTACAAGCCTTCCACAATTCACGATTTCCTGTAAATAGCGTTATAGTAATCAATACCTAAAATACGAAACATTAACTTTCTGAGACTTGATTTACAGTAACATTTCTGACCTTTCATTATGCTGCAAAGAAACATTCAGTCGGTGTATGCGTGTATTCGAGGTCATTAATATGCACCAAACTGACAAAAATCGCCGAGATTCGAACCTGGAATCTTAATCTCTACTTTACACACGGTTGTAATTATCGACTTAATGTGCGATCATCAGCTGTTGAGACAAATATACATATATCTTGATTCTATCCTAAATACACGCAGTTTTTATCACCGTTGACATTTGAGGTGAGAATATTTTTGATAAGGTTTCGATTGTTAATATGAATTGATTTTTGTGTAGGGTCACTTTGAAACGTTGCTAAATATGCTTTAATATACAATAAATGATAATTCGTACGAGGGTTTTACAAATTGAATTATACCTAGTCACGTTGTTTTGATTATTATACAAATAAAATACCTATTCATATATCTACAGTTTTTGAACACGAATAAAAGCCACATTCCGTATTTTGAAATACTATACGTATATGTTTATATTTAAATGAATGCATAAAGAACACAATATATATATTTACATAACTTTTCCAAAAGAGATTAATGATATATTAAGCCAGAAGAGAAGACAATAAAAATAAAGCTATTTGGCAAGAGACCTCAACAATTTTAACGCTAAGAGCTCTTTTTAAAATTTCCAATATTCACAGTTCATCTGAACACAATCCAAAAGTTCAATCGCTGTTGATGATAAGTGAGGAGGGAGAGGAGATGAAGAAAACACTTAAGCACTGAGAAGGAGATAGTCCAGTCTAAATATTTTGCAGGAAGATGACGTCCTCGAGCAAGCACTTGTAGACTCGGATGTAATTGGCACTGTTTATTCAGTAGTTCTTTTAAAATTCACACTTCGTTTAAATGGTCGGGGTAGATTAACAAAATCATTGCTTACACTTTTCACTGTGATGAAAAGTGCAACTACGTACATGTCATTATGTCACTTTAAAATGGCACTTTCCTTTTTGACTTTAAGGAAATTAAGAACATGAAGCACCACAAAGTTACAGACTGTTCGTCGAGAATAACAGGTACACAAAGGTATACAATGTTTCTCGTATACCCATTCAAACGATAGTAATTGTAAAGCTGTAATTAGTTTAGGAGCCCAAGTCTAAAGCCTGCATTTTGTATATTCCACCTCCAGGCCTTCCCTATTACACCCGCACAAAATGCTAGTACGTTACATATCCGAATTCGACATTTCTTAGCTTATCGCTTGTATGGAATTACATCAGAATGAAGAACAACTTAAATATTAGATACTACATTGCACAAAATACAAAAACGCAAAAATCGATATAAACTTGTTACTCAGCCATTTGTTACATTTAACTATTCACAGGCGAGCACAACTAATCGCTTATATAGGAAATGTTAATCTTAGTTTAGTGCACAAGAAGTTATTCCTCACCAGTACATCTTTAAAATCAACACAGAACACTGAGTTTATGTATAAAAGATTATGTGCCAATGGCCAGTAGTTGAAGATAAATTGGTATTAAAAGTTGTTAAAAGCATTGTTTGTGGTAGGCCACTTAAAAATATCTGGCGCTAGTTTCCACTCAATGCCGTGCACTCCGTTGATACAAATGACATCTGCAGATCCTTTTGCCTATATCCAAATAGACGGTGACACCAATGCTTTTTAAAATTGACTACATTCTGTTAGACTATATGTCACACGTATAACTTTACACACTGTATTCGTGTGCCATTCTCTGGATTCTACCCAACTCGACACTTGAGGCGTCCATTGAGAAACGGATCCTTTTCCAAGCACCATACATGTTCGGAAATTGACAAAAATATTAACTTGTTTTTTTTTTAAATCTAGGGCAAATGTGCAGCCATGAATATCTTACAAAGTTGGAGAAGTATTAGTTTACCAATATTTTACCTTCTGGCAAGAGGATATTGAAAAAGATATAAGTACCGATATATACAGCTTTCACCATTAATTATGATTCCGCGCTTTAATTTCATACCCAGATTAAATGATTTTGGAGACTGTATGGAGTCGCAAAATCTTATTAACCTATTAGAAAATTATAAAATTTAACTCAAGAATGCTAATATCTCAAATTAAAATTTGTTGTACAAGGCCCCGTTTGGAAATAGCCTCCTCACCTATACCAATATTGGTCTGTGGTTACTATGAGTATAGAGACGTGCAGATATCAGTGTCATTTGACTGTCTGTATTCCTAGTGCGCGGCATTAAAAATAAACGAACACCAGATATTCATAAATGACGAACCACAATCAATGCAATTAAAAATGTTTCCCTACAAACTTTCTTCAACCACTGGCCAATGCCACTTAATATTTTGCATACAAATGGAGTTAGTATTATAATTGTTTCTTATATGACTCACTGTCTACTTAAAATGCTGCCACTTGTAAGAAGTAGAATCCGTGAACGCAGTGTTGTGGAAGAGATTCTTTGAATTTATGTATGATTGTATTGCATAGAACAGAAACATGAACCATACACAAATTTGAAGAAAGAAAAATGGTAGATCTTTGTGATGTGGACAGTAATAAAACGAAAAAAATATTCCGGATAAAGATTATACAAAATGATGAAAGTGCTGAAAGAAAATAGGCCTGAGACAAACAAGACTGGGACCAATAAAGAAGAGAGATGGGAAACCAGTTAGGTAACTGGCTGCGCACAGATTGTATACTGCGGGATAGAATTGAAGCTATGAGTGAGAGGCAAGAGAAAGATGATGAATTGAACTCCTTGACTGTATTAAGCATGATATAAAAAGGATGATATGTTGATACAAAAAGGAATGATCCACTTCAGGATGAATGGGAAGGGTTTAGTGTGCCCTGAACGACCTGCTGCTTTCCGCAGAACACTATGATGATAAGAAAAGATATATGTAATTTCATTCTGTTTTATATTCAGTAATTTAATAAGTGGACAAAGATACGTTATAAAATAAAACATTTCAATAAGTTTCACATCAGCGCATAAATCAACCTTAAAATTAAAATATTAGTATCTCTAAAAGTAAGCAACCGATTTTTATTGTCTTCGTTGCATTCGGAAGTACACGTAAAACACTAAGGCACGTATATCGCGACATTTGTGAAAGAAACCAATATTGTCTGAGTAATTTGTATAATTTCATAGTTGCTGGCGCTTAACTTTTCAAACCTCGTTTGTAGCCCCTTAAATATTAATCTGAACAAAATCGTTACTGATAATTATGTTCGCCAACCCCTGTGGCTTTTGTTTCATGCAAACAAAACAAAATACTTTTTTAGTTATATCGGAGATATTTCATCCCAAGTGTGTTGTGCCTGTGGCCAAATTCATGAACTCATTACTCAAATCCTAAGGGGTGAAAGAGATGAGAGCATAAACATTCACTTTCAGGGAAACAAGTGTAATCGATTGAGCCATATGGGATGTTTAAATATTAAAAATGCGAACAGGCTTACACATGGTTATAGTTGATGTTTGCAAAAAGTTTTCATCTTTACCATAATCTCATTTAGCGTCGTTTCTTGTTAACAGAGTCGTCAGAATAAGATGAGTTATGTTTGTTGTTGTTGTGGATCAAATGACAACGTTAATGTTATATAAAGATTGCATTAATCTCCAGAAGACAAGATAATTATTTAAAGTAGGAAATGGGTAAGTGCAAACTTAAATTCGAGGCAAAGTGATTTTGCAACATTGGCAATTTTATTGTAGTAATTTATAAGCGTGCTGTTAAGACTGTAGTAAGATAGGGTTTAACATTTTACACAGAAGATAAAGCGACATATTGACTTCAACCAATGAGATCAACACACTAACGTTTTACGCAAAATGTTGCAAAAATATCTTACCTTATCCTAAATGATGCTATTCTTTAACTACGCTACCAGATATTCATTGTTTCCCATTGTAATATTTCCCTCAAAATACTGAAAAAATCCGATTTTGTGAAAGATTTAAGCCTGCTAAGGTTACTTTGAAATTACTGAAAATTATCAAATAAAGGGAGTGAAAAGAATTCAATAAAATTTTCTGATGTTTTCTTTTTTTTTTCTTTCAACATTTCATGTGGCTCAGACTTTCCGGACTTATATCGTTTTAAATTAAATCTTTGATTTCTGACACGTACTTACACGTACACATTTCCCTCTTCTTTCCCTCTATTCTCCATTTTATTACATTTACATAATGTAACAACTCTTCCCCTGACAGCCACCCCTACCAATACAAGTCCCCAGTTATTTCCGGTTCGAGGGAAATATCCTCTCACAGAAAATATCCAGGAATTCACTATAACAAGAATAGCCGACAAGAGTAGTTGATACAAAGGGGAGGATCCTCTAAGAGACCCCACTATTAAAGCTTCTACTATAGGATAGGTAAAAAAGATGAATATTAACTGTAAAAACAAAACTAGAATTCATTTTCCATAAAAATATAATGTGCTCTAATAATTTGGTTAGATTCACAGAATTTCACAATGTTCATACAAATGGAACCTATCGCACTATAGGTTTTAATCAGACTTAACAGATCGCTCGAACGAATCATAGAAATGATGACATATTCAAATATACACGATAAATACACTATTAAATAAATATAGAACTAACACACAAATAATTACACCGGAATGCCGGATAATCAATGTATCCAACTCAGTATTTCAAATTTATCACTTGGATTCCTATCTTTCCCTCTTGTGGTTTTCGCTCTGCCACGATCCAGAAACAGGAATATACCAGGAACTCGAAGACGTAAACGTATATTAAATACTGAATTAAATCTCGCGAATATACTCGTTCCGAATCCCGCTGCCGTCGATCAACCTTACCACGTATTGACGAACAAAGGTGGAAATTGCAATTTTCAAATAATTCCTTCTGATATCGAGGTAATATGAATCAAAAAGATAATCGCAACACTTTAGAAACAATATTATCAAGAAATACACTGCGATGGTTATAGATACAAGCGATACAAAACTCAACACGTTACGAACGAATCTATGTTCAAGCTCATACAAGAACGATATCAATAGTACGGATTGATGCAGTAATTTCCACGAGGAATATTGATGACTTCTAGAATAAACTTCACCCGAAATAACTCTCTCTCTCACACACGATGAATTTACATAACCCGACGCAATTGCAACATGTGGAAAATCACACTTACCAAAGAATGCGTAAAAAATGACGATTCTCAGAAATAAATCTCAACGAATACATACACGAGAAACGACGATCTGGAAATCCCACAAGGATGGTGATTAGGAATCCATAGACTATTCTAGACTTCATAAATAGTATTACGATACACTCTATTTCCTATCCAATATACTATATCTATATCAAAATCGAACACACCTTTCCCCTAGTAGTTCACAAGTAATTATAAGGACTCGAGGTCTCTCACATCGTCAACCACACTCTAGTTACATTTTTTGACAGATGCTTATCAGAATAATGGAAACACCTCTAGTTGGGAACACGTCAGATGTATGGGTTGGCAGTGGTGTCGTGGACACCGCAGCGCCGGACTGCTGGTGGTGGTATGTTAGGTCGGTCTCCATACTACGTCAGGCGTCGTGGAACAGGAGTGTGCAGTGGCTGCAGCAGACGGAGGTAGTGTAAAATGGGAGACCTCTCAGAGTTTCAAAGAGGGCAAATTGTTGGTGCGCGGTTATGTGGAGTAAGTGTGACGGCAGTGGCTAGTGTGTTAGGTGCGTCGCCAGGGACAGTGTCGAAGGTGATGACGGCCTACACAACACACGGGAAAACCACATCGGGGAAGCGGAACAGTGGGCGGAAGAAAAGCATCAGTGACAGGGCACGCCGGGTATTAAAGCGCATTGTCACGCGGAACCGTCGTGCCACTGCGGCGCAAGTGACGGAGGAACTCAATCAGCACCTCCCCCAACCTGTTTCGACAATCACAGTCCGCCGCGAATTACACAACATGAACTTACGGGGTCGTGTTGCACGGCCAAACCTCTCATCAGGGACCAGAACGCTTTAGCACGCCGCAAATGGTGCCGCGACCATGCAACTTGGACCGTTGACGACTGGAAACGTGTGGTATGGTCGGATGAGTCACCATTCACCCTATTCCAAACCACGGGCCGTGTTTATGTGTGGAGAACGCCCAAAGAAGCGTATGATCTGCAGTGTCTCCGCCCAACTGTGAGACATGGCGGCGGCACGGTGATGCTGTGGACCGCAATATCATGGTTTCACATTGGGTCCTGTGGTCACACTTCGCGGACGCATCACTGCCAACGATTATGTCGCAATTTTAGGAGACCACTTGCATCCTATGGTCCGGATGTTGTTCCCGGACAATGACGCCATATTCCAGGATGATAATGCACCCATTCACACAGCTGGAGTTGTTACAGCGTGGTTTGAGGAACATCGGGATGAAGTTCAACACCTCCCCTGGCCCGCCCAATCCCCAAATCTCAACATAATTGAACATCTGTGGTCCATCCTGGAAACACGACTCCGGCGACGATTTCCACCTCCATCCTCTCTCACAGAACTGGCCGATGCCCTGCACGAGGAATGGTGTAATATTCCACTTGCTACCATTCACGACCTCTATGCCTCCATCCCACGTCGCATCAAGGCTGTTCTGAAGGCGAAAGGTGGCCCGACACCATATTAATCTGGTAAGTTGCACTTTCGTTCAGGTGTTTCCATTATTCTGATAAGTATCTGTAAATCTTTACACAAAATATAAATAAAAAAATCACTAAAAAAGACAAAGAAAAATAACCAGAAACTTTTGGAGAAATAAAGGTGTAGCGAAACTACAAAATGTTCGCTACAATAACATGACTTCTATTTGACTCGATCATGTTTTGTTTTTTACATTTGCTACATACATATACATGCCAAAATGTCATAAGTTCAAATTATTCGTTTTTCCTATGACATATTTCTCAATTTATTATATTTATCTTTATTTTTTTACTTTACGTCTCTGCACGTAACTCTCGGTGCATCAGTGTCCCTTCTCCTTCTTCTTTTATTAGTACATTAATATTACCATGAAGTGCAAATATAGGTCCCCCTTTTAAATCTACATATTTCGGATAAATGAACTGTTGGTTCAATTCAATAAATATTAGTGTCTTTTTGCCCTATAATATTATTTGTATTGTTGTTATTCATGGTATTCCTGGTTGCAATAACATTTTACGTAGATATTGGGGTGAACCAATAGTTCGTCTGTTTTTTTATTAATATTTAAAAAGTTAATTGTACAAAAATAAAACATGATCAAGTTTCAAAGTAAATGTAATTTGATTCTATTGTCTGAAGCCATCTATCGGCAAGTTGCTCGATCCCGGGGCTGTAGCATTCCTTGTTTTTAGAAGTGAAAACTCGCGGCACCCATTTTCTACCTCGCGCAAATTGTTGAAGGCGCGTCCGCGAAGGAAGTGTGCCATGGAGCGAAAAACCTGATAGTGAGATGGCCCAAGGTCCGGACTCTAAGATGGATGTGGTAGAAGTTCAATCGCGTCGAGTTCTTTAATCTTTTCCTTGGTTTGTCTGGCGTTGTGTGATTTGGCGTTGTGTTGTTGCAGAAGTACTCGCTTTTGATTGACCAATGCTGGGTATTTCCGACGCAACACTGCGGACATTCTGTCTAGTTGTGCACACTAGAGGTCGGCGTCGATGCTACGATTGTTTTGAACCGGCTTAAAGTGGATTACACCTTCAAAATTCCACCAGGCGCACAATAAAGTCTTCCTGGAGAACCGGTCTAGTTTGGCCACCGGTTCCGCCGTTTGTCCGGGATTTAGCGACTTCTTTTGCTTGTCTGAGGTGCTGAAATTAAGCCACTTCTCATCGCAAGTCATTATTAGACGGATGAAACGGCCATCAAATGGATTTACAGCAATTTTCTGCATGTGTGTACACGATTTTGAGCTTGATTTTCCGTTATATTATACAGCACTTCTCGACAGCATTTGTTGACCTTTCCAAGAGTGTGATGTGTGTGGAAAAGGTCGCTGAAAGGTCGTCGTCCTTGAGATATGTTGTGTGTGCGGGAAGCTTCTGAACGTAGTGAACGGTGACAACATGGGGACAGATACCCAAACTTGGGGTGTGAGAATAGGTTTGTGGTGTGGGAAAGTGCGACTAAAGTATAACCGCAAGGAGTGTGGACGAATTGTCTCAATTAAAAGTTTATACTTCGTGGAACTAGTACTTGCCATATTGTTGGTAATCGGTAATATAGAGTTAAATCCGGGTCCTGTGACACTAGGGGATGTTATTTCTAAACTCGATGTCATGGACAGAAAACTATCATACTTATGTACAACAAAAAATGAATTGGCAAACGCTTAGACGACTTGGCTGGTGAATTAAAAATAGTAAGGCAAGAAAATGAAGAACTTAAAAATCAATTAGAATCTAATAGGATCGATAAACTTCAAAATTTTTGGCGCAGAAACAATTTAATTTTCTATAATATTGAGGAAGGGCAAAATGAAACTTGGGACGACTGTGAAAGATTAGTTAAATCCTTTGTTAAGGAGAAGCTCCAAATTGAACTGAATCCGTTCGATATAGACAGATCGCACAGACTGGGTAGGGAGATCATTGCTAAGTTTTCATTTTACAAAAGGAAAGAACTGGACTTAACGGCTAACGAACTCAGGCTAAGGATCGTGGACAACGGGCGAGATTGCAATTTGACAAACTTAATATCGATGGGAAGTCTTACACTTTGGAGAATCTACGAAATGAAGAAGAAAGAAGGTTAAGTGATACTGTTGGTGCGTGCTCAGTGAGTGTGAACAAAGGAAGTGCTTCAAAGATCTTTCGTGTGGTCTCCCACAGTGCCTACGGCGACAAGTGTGGGATAGTCTCAACCATCCAGACAAACAAGAAATGCTGCTCGAAGAGGAACGGGCGGTCAAAATAGCATTTATTGACAAGGAATGGATACTGACCTTGAGCGAGGTAAGACTGTTAAAAATGTGTTCAGTGATGGATCAAGAAGAAATAAAGGTAGTTGTACTAATAATAGCGTACCCAATGAGCATGTTCTAATGTACTATATGAATGCAGGATCACTCAGAAATGAAGCATGTGAATTCTCCAGAAACATTTCAATAAACAATTATGACTTTGTAGCAATAACAGAGACCTGGCTATCTTGTGATTATTTTGATTCTGAATTTTTTGATAAGAGATACATGGTTTACCGTCAAAACAAAGACTACCAAGATAATGGACAAAAAACAGGAGGAGGGGTCTTGCTGGCAGTTCGGGGTCTATGTGTCACTCAAGTATTTGTAACTGACCAGGACCCTGAGGGTATTCCAGTGAAAACAATTATAAATTCCAAACCGCTTTACATATGTGTTGTGTATTTTGAACCAAACTCTGATATTTCATTGTATGGGTATTTTTTTTCATTTCATTGAAATTAATTGCACAATAGGTAGCACTATACTCCTTGTCGGTGATATAAACCTTCCCTCCATTACCAGCAAAAGTTTTGACTTGGCTCAATCAACAAATAAATGCCAGAGTCTCTATCATTTTATGTTATATCATGACATGGAATAGGATAATAATGTTACAAATAGCTTAGGGTGAACGTTAAACTTAGTAACAGTAACCTTCCAAATGTGACAGTAGTTAGAGAACTGCATCCGTTAGTTAAAGAGGATGCTTAACATCCATCACTTTGTATACGTTTTCCACGCGTTCGATCACCTAAACTCAGAAACAAAAGAAATATACTAGGAATCAATTTTCAGAAAGGGAATCATAACTACTCATATGATTGAAATCACGCAAATTAGTAAATTAACATTTGATATCATTAGATTTCAAACTCAATTTCTGCAGACAAGGAGCTAAATAATTCGCTCGGAATGACATAATGAAAGTAAACATTAAGAAGAATTAACTTTGCACTGTAGTTCAAACTCATAAACTAACATCCGTTCTTTCCTGTGCTAAGGAAAACCTTTATTCCAGCGAGAGTCTACCTGACATCTATAATCGATAGCTTTAATAACATTTAAGTATGTACTGGATAAGAAATTAGGTTTCGATTTTATATTTACTCTCTCTTATTTTTAGTAAGTTTTAGCTCCCTGGATAGGAAAGCTTTTGCGAAAGAGACCTTCTATTCTCGCTTTCTTTTTCATCCCACATATTTTTACATGGTTTAATAAGGAATAAATCTAAACAAATTTAGAATGTTTAATAAATAATCATAAATGTATAAATGTTACTTCCTTAGGACTGACAGTGGCTCAGCTTTAGCTATGAGGGCAGATATTGCGTCGTGTACAACATTCATTACCGTGCTGGGACTTGACATCTTGGAGGTTTGAGGTCATTTCTCTAATCTACCTAAGTCAATGAAGCCGCTGCGCTATTTTGGACTCATTTATGTAAAAGAGAGGTATATGAAAGCTGAAAAGTAAACCATTACATGCCATAGCAGTTCTGACAAAATGCAATGGATCGTGGTTCACATATAGTCATTTGGTAGGTAACGTGTTAAATGTTTTACAGTTGGAATTGGTTAACTTTATATCCTTACTCTCGATCCTACCACCCACCGCGACACACTATTCTGAAACAGATACACTATATATCGAAATAATATTCCAAATTTTCTGAGCCAATAATATTACGCTTGACTCCTGCATTGGTAAATAGAATCAAAATGTTAGGTTTGGACAAACGCATAAACAATTTAAGCCCCTTGATGAGGTAACCATTAGGTAGAGCTATGCTTTAGTTTTACGGCTCTCGTCCACTTCCAAAATATTTAAAGCCTCAGTATTTTTAAGTCAATATGCAACCCACTGTCCTGACATGTCTCTAGATTTGAATTTGAAATTTATTTATGGTCTTTATTCATCCCAGGGGGAGGCCACGTGGGAGGATATTGGAAGTTAGTTGGCCAGTTCCTTATTACTATGTAAAATCACAGCAATTTGCATGATTTAAATAAGAAAAACAAGACGGTTGCTTTATGTTGTTACTGCTTCAAACATGTGTCAAGAGGCATATTAGGTTTGGTTGATGAGAGATAACAGCCTGTGTCTCCGTACAAGGACATGTTATAATTTAAAAAAAATGAATTACATCAATGAACAACCTGTACATGTTTCCCTGAAAGAGTTGGGCTGAGATGACTAAGTATAGGATACTGATGCTTTCCACAAACGTGGATCGTGGATCGAATAAGGATATAGTGTGTCGTTACGGTTCGTGAGTTACCGTAGGTCGTGACGCATGCTGGGTCTCTCTTTCATTCATCTGTGTTGTCTCTTATAAGTTTGTCCACATGTATTGGTGATTTATTTAGCAATGCGTTATATGCATAAATCTTTTTTAGAAATACTTTCTATTAATCCCACCATAAACAGAAATAAACTTGATAATTTTAATTTACTATAGTAACCTGCCTAAGAATGTTTATCGTGAAATTGAGATTTGATGGACATATAGGCGTTGGTAACTCAGTTGCCCGAAATTGTTTAGACATCAAATTTTAAAATCAACTTCCAAGAACAAATAATGAAACTTTCGCATCATCTAGTTTTGGACAGTAGAAACATTGTAATATCGGCACAAGATACCTCAGAGCTTTGAAACGTACCGCGAGAGAGCGACCTGTCCTAAACGCTATATAGTACAGACTACTACCCATAGGGTGTGGGAGTTACCGAACGAACGCTTGCTGAAAGACAAATTCGTATTTGTAACACAGGAAGGCAAACGAAAAATGAAATATCTTAAAGGATGAATAGTGTACGTCTGCCTAGCTGAAGATGAACAACACAACGAGGAAAGTAAAGGATTCCTAGCTGAAGACGAGACGGAGTCAGGGACTCATCTACCTGCCTAGTAGTAGACGAACTGACAATTTAGGACGGGTGAAAGATTTCGCCTGCTTATCTGAAGACGATTAGGAACCTGGTTTAGTAGTAGTTTAGCCTGCCTTGCTGAATACGAGCTGGAACTACGAAAGGTTGAAAAGCTCTACCTGCCTAGCTGAACACAATCAGAAGTTGTTAAAGAAGGTAATGCAAAAAATATTTGAGAAAACAGCATGCAAAGAGATTTGGTAATAAAGTAAAGCGTAATAAAAAATAACAATCTTTTGAATATGGATTTATTAATGGACTGCTTTACGAAGAAAGGGCACACCAAGCAAGAGAGTTTGATGTGGCTTGGGCCATAGCCGAGGAGTTCTGATTCGGAACTGCTCGGGACCTGCTTAGATAACACTGGTCAAGAGATGTCACAGCGTGATATAATACATTTTAAATTTCGTCTGCATAAAAACATATGTGTAAAAATTTTCATTTTTGAATTTTCTCGCCTAGATTATATTATCTTGTATACACACATAATTATACTCTGATCTGATTTATTTATTATTGCGGCACTCACAGTTTTGAATCCATAGCGGTAATCAAGTTCTTCATCGGTTAATCTTATCTCTTTGAAAGTTTATGATTTTAATTATTGCGGATCACTAAATTTAATCCATTACGTTAATAAACATGCATATTTCTTTCAATAGCCAAATAGTGATTATACACAATGCAATTTCAATGCAGGCTGAAACACAGAAATAATTTGTAGTGTTGGGAATTTTCGCAGGGTCATCGGGCGACGGAAAAAGAAAGCAGAAGTTTCTTTCGACTATACAATGTATCTTCGTAACCTTTGAAACTGAATTAGGAGTTAAAAAGAAGACATATTGTTATATTTCAAACCACGTCCATATGTGCTAATATCAAAGTCGCGTAAGTTGTCTTGTAGTTAGTTCTTGGCTGAAAATTTTAGCAAATAAAATTTGTAAAAAATATAAATCTAATTAAACCGTTGATTTCAAAATTCTTTAGCAACGATCATAAATTTGTGATACAGTTCCTCATAGAAAACGAGTCACCTTTATTAACAAAATAGAAGGGAGAGTGGTAGGAGAAAAAGTCATTCTATCTTAGTTATCGATTGACAGCCCCGTCTTTCCGTTTGTTTCGTTAGGTTGAGTATGGCTCATGCCGCTTTAAATAGGTAATAAGCAGTAACATATCGGATTAATTTATGTTGTAGAATCAACGTACTGCTTTTTCTATAGTAACGCCATACTTGTTACCTGTCACGTGTATGTTTTATATAGGATATATGACTAGATCGTAATGGTTTGGTGGTGAAAATCTCAATGGATTTTTTAGGTATTTCGCACATAAAACATCACATATGTTAAAACTGTCAAGAAAAGAAATTCCACTATCCTAGCAAAGAATTTAATAGATTGCAATATTAGACTAGTCTATTTTTAAATAACTAAATAATTAATTAATATAGTAAGTAATATGACTATTCTTGTAAGCTAGCAAACACCCACTGGAGTTTTTCTATTGTCGCTGCAGGAAAATTAGGCTAGATGTCCAAAATGCCTATGTTATAGATAACATTTATCGACGTCGTACTGCTGTTTCAAAAATATTAAGCTCATGTAAGCAGCGGTGAACGTATGTGGGAATCATCGTAAGACAAAATTCCAGGAGAAGGACATCCCCTCCTAGAATTCTCAGACAGATTCAACTGATACTGAAATTCGACCTCATCAGTTCTTACTTTGCGGTACAGAATCAGTTCGAGTCAGTCATTACTGTCTCCCCACAAGTTAAATTTTGGAATCCACGCCGATGATAGCCGCTAAGTAAAATAATTTGAACTTCAAAACCTAAAATCAACTTCCCTTGGTCTAAACTATTACACTCCTCCTGATAAACCTGCAGATACTTTCTATCCACCAGAAAGCTAATTAAATATGGTCTTATTTGAAAAGACCATGCATATAGAGGCGAAAAGCCTCCTTCCGTACCTGTGCATCTGGTCACTTGTACAAGATTTGACATACCCAAGACATAGCTGGAATAATGTTAAATAATGAATAGATGTGATTTATTTGTTGAGAAGAATAGACAATAAACAGTAATTATATCTATGCCCCACAAAAGTAGACGAGGATCAATGTGCGCTTTCCTTTTTCCTCTTGACTATATTATGTGCACATATACCGGAATCACTAGATTCAAAATAATTAAATGTTCCTAAACTAATCTAAGAGCGTTAGAACTGAGTAGTGACACAATTTATGTTAGAGGTAAAGTGCAAATAATAACATCTTTGAGGGGATTGTTTAATTGAGAACAAATTGGCCACGTAACTGTCTCGAAGTAGGATGACAAGAAGCTGCAGAAACTTGCGTCACTTTAACGGGAAGCAGAAGACGCGTAATGTTACAAGCTATTCAAATTCTATGGCTTTGTAAGATAATATAGAATCACTTAGGATGTTACTTAAAGCACATGTGCTATTAAACTGATACATTACAAATAAAATTCATGAATGACTAAAGTATTAAATTCAAATATCATATTAAAAATATATGTGATTAATGAATATATTCCATTTTATTAGTCGGAAACATTAATTCTATTAGAAACCACCAAAAGCTGATTAATTTCTGTCACTATTTTTCCCAAGAAGTCAATATGTCGTTAAATTACACATAACTTTAACATGGTATAGTTGAATTGCCAGGCAATACTACTAATTCAAGGCTCCATTAAATTATTGAACTGAATGCTTTCAAAAATTCTTCGTTCCAAGAGAAATAAAATAAAGATAATTGAAGCACGGGTATAATGCACCCATTTAGTGCTTCTCAAAAAATATCTAACGGAAGCACACACAGCAGCATCGAAAACAATGAAACTTGTTTACTTTTATCTTTATAATAAAGTAATATTCAATAATTTCATAAGAGATCAAACATAACGCCAATAATATTCACATGATTAACATTTTCTGCAGCTACGCCAATATTTCGCTAAGAGAAAAATATAGTCTTGTTTTTCTTTAACATGTTCACTTCAACCGTTACTTCAATAGTGTCAGAAATGTAAATTTTTTACTCAATAAGTGCTGGCACCTATCAGGCAACTAAAGAAGGGTACTTTCATTTTGGATGAGTAGTAGTTGATTCCAGTGTTGGGTTAGGTATTTGTTTTTCGTACCTAGGTACTGATCTTAAATTGTACCTAGGTACAAGTTGATCAATGTACGTAGGTACAGGTACAGGTATAAGTGTACCTAAGGTACTTTCTTAGGTACTTTTTAAGTATTTGACATAGATATTGCTAAACAAGGCTTGAAATGCTATCAAGAACTAAGATGATGCTGATCGACTAGAAATACACATTTAGATCATTGCACACGAACTATTGTTACCTGCAGGGAAGGAAATTTCTGAGAGCCTCTACTTCCTTTGGGGAATTCCTTGAACACTTAATGCTCGAATTTGCATTTTTAATACATCTGGTTTGAAGTCTTTGATGATAGATAGCATGCCAAATCAGGCCTACCATTAATGATGTTGGAAATTAGAAGCTGTAAAGTACATCTATCACTCTTTCGGAAAACTTTAGCTCTGAAACACGGCGGAATTTGATGAGAACTTCTTTTAAGATTTTCGTTCTTAAGTCGTTCTTGAGATTGAAATTAAATTCAATCTGCAAGAACTAGTACACCACACCTTAAAAGACAAAGGTGTTGGGAACTCGTTACACAGCCTAAACGGCCGGAACTATAAAAACGAAATTTTGTATGAAGGTAGATGATCACTAGTAGATTAAGAAAATATTACAAAATGTTAAAAAAAGTCGCCATCTTGTATCCAAAATGGTCGCCAAAATGAAATTTTCATAGGATAGTCCACTCAGTATTTCCAGTGATGTTTAAATGCATAAAATGTTTAACTCCATGAAGAAGCCAAGTAAACAGAGAAGTGAACACATTATGTGAAGGAAGTTCCTAACATGAAATTTGTTTTTAAAATATATGCCAAATACATGAGGTTTTAGGTAGTAAAATATTATGATACAATAATTTGAAAAATAAGTAATTCTTTTAAAATTTATGAAGTGGTATACCTGCAACGTTCAACTCATTGGGAACCTAGACAAGATCTTAATTTCTGTTATTCCTCATTTCTTTCTCAAGGTGAAGGAAAACGTTTGAACGAAAAAATAATATTAAAAATAATTAAACGGGACGAATTCATTTCTGACAAATGGGAAAAACGATGCGTTGCGAAACATCAAATTATAATTATATTCGTTCCTAATTTATATTTATTTATGAATCTTACAGGCAGCTATGGGATAAGCTCGTCATATGTCAGAGGGATGTCGTCCTTTGGGAAGCACACAGAAAGAAATAGCGGTGTCGATTCAACACTTTTCGGTGCCCCAGGGTGTCCTCCACTTTTCTGTGTTAAATCAACACAAAAAGCTGTGTTGATTTCTGTTATTTAGCACAATAGATGTGCTGTCAATACTTCTTCAACATAATGGACGGTGTCATAGTAACACTATGACAGTATTAAATCAACCATTTATTGTATTATTGTATCAAGTGCAATTTCTGAGTTATGACCGTAAGTCTACGGCGAAGATATTTACACAAGAGGGACGAACCCACTATGAAAAATCACAATAGCACCGGACCTAAATTCACGCTACACTGACTGAATCTCCCATAAAAATACCTATGCGACCATTTTGATATACTCGGCAACGCTGAAATTTTACAATAGGCAGGGACTAGATATGCAATTGATCCGTTAGACTTGTCTGAGAAGCAAACAAAACATACCCAGTGTTTTCAGAATTAACTTAATTTACAGAGTTTAAACAAATGAATAAATATGAAAATTGTAAATGTAGTGTTAATCTTTAATGCTTCATTGAGTGTAGTAATAACTATATTGCAAACACTTTCCTATACACCTGTTTGAGGTAAATAATTTGACTTGCATTAATTCATGCCCGGTTCTATTGTAAGGAAACATGAAGATTTTGGATTTACTACAATATCAATCTACATACTGAATTAGCCGGTGCCAGCATTGCTTTGAAATTACTTACATGACTCTACTAGGAGGTTTATTTTCTTTTTAATTTTTTTTTGTATTTAGGTATCTTACTAGGAAACCGTCAATGAGATCGTATCCTAACATATCCTGAAATTTTGTTAGGAGAATCTACGCTTTATAGAAAGGTAATATAAAAAAATCTAACTGGAAAGTACCGGGTTACATGTTTGAATACAGAAATGATATTTCTTAAGATTCAATGAACTTTACTCACTACTGTCTCAATGAAACTCTGCAAATGTGATGCGCCATCTTCCACCTCGCAAGACTCGTAACCAGGCACATATATAGGGAAACTGGACCGCTAGGTCACGCTACAACTCATTGTGGATTTGTTTTAGAAAACAGTGAAGCAGAAGTGACTTCTGTTGATTAAGCCTTATAAAATGTTATACAATCGCAACGATCCGACTTCATTAGAACCAAAATTGTCTTCAATTCCACAGAAATCTGTTATTAATGGGTTACAGAACTTTTCGACAATTAGATGCGTTAATGTGAAGTCAGTGTTTATTTAATACTTTTACTAGGTAATAATGCAAATGCCATTACACTAGTGATATAAACAGAATATTTCGTAATCAAAACATGAGGTCCTCGAGATCATCAAGCCCGAATGTTCGCCAAGGTATACGGGAAAGATTGCTCGGCTAAGCACGAGTCTGATTTACATTTTATACACTTCAATCAACATTCGAGCCTCTATCTTGGTACCTTGAAATTGATATGAGCAAGTATATTTTTGTATACTACCTCTCTAATAAGGCGTTGGTTTTAATAGCAGAAAGTTAGGGTAGGTGTCTATATGATCTCATTGACGGTCTAATTCTTTATTTTAGGTTAAGATAAGGTAGTGGAGGGGATATTGGAAAATAGTTGACCTGGGTTTAGTGTGTTATTTGCCCTGTGTGATTCAACAAGAACTTAACTTAGGATAGGTTCTCCCTGTGATCGTTCTCTAGACATCTCATTTTCTAAGTCACCAATCAAGAAATAGAACTATAGTCGGTCGTTTATTTGCATATCATAAATTCCGCGACAGCATAGCCGATGTATTTATAGGGATAATAACAATTAAGGCAGCTTTCGTAAATAAATATTGCGATGTGTTTTTCCAAAATAAAAGTTTCTTAAAGTTTATCCAGTTTTACGTCAACCTGAATAATTAGAATCACACTAATAATTTAAGCACGGGCTCAACATGCTTATTTGTGTTTCTCCAGAAATAACTTGATCAAATATTATTGTGTTGCCATTACATAAAGTGTCACTTGCATGGTTGAAGTTCCTCTTGAAATCACAAAGAGAATTCAAATAAATATGACCGAGACAATGTTTCGAAACTAAATTGATGCCTTTATAATTATAATGCAAGCAAGCTAAGTACAAATACAAAGTTTAAAACTGACGTAGTGATGATAATTATTCCCTAGTTGGATGAAAAGATTTAATTCCCCATACGTACCTGACATATATTTTCAACTCGTTTTCATGACTAATATTAGCACTTATCACATAATTCTTAGAGAATATTACAGCAAGACCGGCGAACTTGATTCAAAACCATTATTTGCATCATATTACCAAATACTAAGAGGCTAGAAAAATCATTAAGAATACAACAGAAAAAAAATATTAACGTTTGAAACAAACAACGTCATTGTGCATTACTCAGCCATTGTCATAAGTGGACAAATTCTGTACAGTCCAAGATTCTGTACAGTACAATAACGCATCTAATTTCTTTATTGTTTTCCAAGTATTGCAAAATGCTGCTGAACCAGTTTCAAGTGTCCCAGTGAAACATTAATCAACTTCTATCATTGACGAAATGGAGTGTTTGTTGCTTAGATTGAAGGCAAGTTATAGACATGAAAGGGAGAGTATATTTGCAAAATATATATAATATAAAATAATCAATGTTAAATGAAGGACAGTAGTCATGATTGTTGAATTTTTCTCAGATTCAGCGATATTTAACCAAATCTACAATTCATTTGCTATAAACGTATAGCTAAATTTTCTTACGCAGAGAGATATATCCCCGCAACCGCCAAATTCAGCTTTTGCTGGAAATCAAAGAACATTACCTTTGTTGCAAACGGAGGTGCCGGATTCAGATAACATTGTTCTGCATTTTTCACATAACTAAATCAATCTGATCTATATAATTTCAAAACTCTTTTCATAGATCTTTAGGAGTATATTGAGCCCACATGATTTTTTTTTTAATTTATGCACCACGAGTCAACCTACAATGAACAAACTTTGCATGCCTCTCAATAAAGACGGCCTCTTGATAAGGCCTAATCTCCGAAGGCCTGGTGAAGAAGGTAAACGGTTTCTAGGTTATCTTACCTACTTTATATTCACACAAAACAGTATTCATCCGTTGTTGTGATTCTACTCTCATCAAAGATAATTGCTCAACTTAAACAAATTATGTATTTATATGCGTTACCTTTACACCTAGGAGAAATTCCTGGAATTACATTCATTATCACTATTGAACATAACATGGGTTTAGCTTCAATTGATTATCGATATTTTGACTTACAGGTGAAACTCGTCATGTTATCAAGGTGAAAGTCAATTGAAAATAAGCCGATATGTATTTCCGCGTTTGCTGAGAATGCACGGGCCACCTTACAACAATCGTTCTGGTTTCCTCTTGCAATAGCAATCTTCGAACAAATAGCAATGTTCAATCTACTATCACCTTGACAACATGACGCGTTTCTCCTATGAGTCAAAATATCGATAATCTATGCAGGCTAAACCTTATATTCTAAACAATAATATTTTTATACATTAACATTTACCTATTATGGACAAATGCCGGGACATGTTTTCCTTTATTTTCGATATACTTTCGCCCCATATATATTTGGGTGCAAAGTGGATGTACAAATTGGCGTCGTCTCCTTGTGAGTCACCATGTACACTGAGTTAAAATTTTATTTCAGGCTTTGGACAACTGTAGCTCATGTCGATGACGCTTAGTTTCTGCAGAAAATTCGGTTCAATTACTCTTGTTAAATAGATTTGTTAGTTGTTTATTATAGGAAAGAGGTACAATATTTTAAACCAAACAAAGTGATATTTTGTTTTCATGAAAGGGCCAGTTTTCTACAGCACCCATAAAAATATGCTAAACGTTTATCGATGACAAAATTACTGTCTGAATAAAGATTGAAAATAATTGCTATTTCACTAATTTAAATATGGGAAATATTTTTTATAAAGAAATATTTTCTCCTGTTAAATATATTAGACTCTAGAATCTGTTCTACCTTACTAATTAAGCCAATGACCTTCGGAACAAGGACCTTTATTTCCGCAGCAATACAGGTTCGATATTTGATTATATCTTGCTGTTTTGGTAAGACCAAACAAGGATTTCATCAACAGAATGTGACTTACGATGATCTCCAAAGGAAGGTTCTCAACGTTCTCTATCACTTGGGTTTCCCAACCACGATGGTATATATTCTTCATTCTCCCTTCCGTGCTCCTTAGCGCATTTTCACTGCATTGTTTTAACTATTCAAATAACTGTGGGCGAGAATATGTAATCTCTTCTAATTTACAGTCATTTCGTCCTGTATATTTTTCTCAACATATTACACTAAATTGGGTGTTGTAAAATCACCGACATTACGGTAATATAACGACTAAATGTGGTTATTTTATAACTAATACTCCGCACTGTTTTATTTAAAACGGATTGCTAACACTTCATGTAAACTACGTATTCCCTTGTAGGGTACGAACTAACAAATATTTTATTGTTAGTCAAACGTCACTATTTCTTAATTTTTGATTGATCAACTGCAGATGTAGGCGAGGATGTAGCGTGCCCTTCCCCCTGTAGACCCCGCAGGACTAAACGAAACCGACTATTTCTGGTAGTTTTCATTATGGGAAAACAGATTTAAGATGTTAATATGAGAAAAAAGTGGCCCTAAAGCCCTCAATCCAAGATGGCGCCCAAGTTGACCGACTTACACATGTATATTTTGAAAATATGCTCATCCCGAAACGTTAAAGCTAGATAGACAAAGTTGGGCATGGAGCAGTAACATTAAGAGTAAGTTATGAGACAAATACGAAACGTTGTAAAGGTCGCCATCTTGAATCCAATATGGCCAACTAAAGTATGAATTTAACGTATTCTCGAGTCAAACTTCTCGAGCTATAGAAACGACTTGGGGAGCACATGGCACATCCTCGCCTAGTAGTGTGTTTTACTATGTCAAAGTATTTCATGGCCTGTGGTTCTAATTAATTGTGTTGTAAATTTTGAGAAAGGCGTGGCCTGACTACTAGAATGTTAAAGTCATTAGGATCTACTTTGAGCCTACCTGGACATTTGTTGGAAAACGTAGGAAGCTGGTTATTACGTTTACTGCATCTAGGTGGGTTTTCTTGGTAGTTGTATGATTTTGTGGTGTATTTTTAACAGTTAACAGAAATGAATTAACTGTTGCAGTGAGTTGGAACCTGCAGCATTGATGGTGGGAGTACGTTTGTTTGGAGGTGATTAGTCACTACTAGAAATGCGAAGTGATGAAGAGTATTGTCTTGTTTCAGGTGGTGTTAGTTTTCCCGAATTGTGTGCCTGAACAAACCACTGCCCACTTGGTTTGTAATTATCGAAAAAGACACAGTTTTTATCACAATCTACCCAAAAGAGACTTATTTTTCTGACCAAAGGAGCAATTATTTTAGATGTCAACCTCTGCTATTTGTGATACTATCTCATTTCATGCAGTAGTCAGTTGTCCATTTTATCGCCTTCCCTAATTTCTGTAAATATCCGAAACTAGTTGAATTGTCAGACAAGGCTTCGAACGGTGAATTTCCCTGCACCCATGCAGTTATAATGTTACCTGCTTTGGCCCCTGGCACGTTTCTTTCTGAACCAGCGACACACTCTCCGTTCTGAAGTTGAACCTACCCCAGAGGCTGGTTGAGAGAACAAGGAACTCCACAGAGGAAAGTGTTAAATATCTACCGTGATGAAGAAGACCGAGGTTGTCCGATGCGCCACTCGAAAGCACTGAATCAATTGCAGAACACTTAGCTGAATAGTCTGGTCGCCACATACGTCAACAAAGGTAGAGAAAAGTACGGTGTAGGGTTATCATTACCCACCCAATTTCAGTTTGTTCTATCAATGAAAATATGCCAATGATTTGTGGTTATGTTTGCGGCCGTAGTAGACTTTGGGGTTCCGTCCGTATTTCAAGCTACAATCTAGATCCGTGCTTATGCCAGATTGAGAAATATATCGAAGAAAAGAACGCAATCCAAAGCAAAATACTTTCAATGTGAATCTAATTTAACGAAGTCCATTGATTTCTAAAAGATCCGCCAGCCTCTTCAACCACGAAAAATCTGTGTATGTGGGAGGCTAGGCGGACGTTGCAATACTTTTTTCGTTGTATCTTTCTTCCTATAATATCATTATATACAATTCATATCGTGTAAAAGCTGCTTTTACGTTGGCCTTAAACGGGTTTTATCACGTTTTTATGGCTCTCGTAAAATAGAAGAGAGCGAGGGCTGAATGTAGACATAATGCATTTCGACACTTTGTTTCTGATTAACGGACATTTAGTTTCTTTACTTAAAATAAATATAGTTACTCTTTAACAACAATTATGGGGGAAATGTTCTTGTCTTTTATGATGG
Source organism: Lepisma saccharinum (assembly GCA_022664845.1). Lineage (NCBI taxonomy): Eukaryota > Metazoa > Arthropoda > Insecta > Zygentoma > Lepismatidae > Lepisma > Lepisma saccharinum. The sequence goes on along the minus strand of JAGDQP010001742.1, from coordinate 8,099 downwards.
AGCCGCCAGCTGAAGAAATCAATTTACGTAATAGATGCAACCTCACTTTACTTAAACATTGCCATGAGGGCAACTCCTTCTACTTCTACTATATTTTAGATATCAGATTGTGTCCCACTCATTTCTCTTACTTAACCAGTGATAGAAAAGGATACTAACGAGAAAGTCAATTATTACTATTAGGTTTCACTTCCATGCTTAATTATAAGAGAACTCTAACTGAAATCTAGTTTTGCGAATATATATCTAACTATGTACCTTATCTTCCTCATTCGTACATACAAAATAATTATTATGATCTTGAGAACAACTAAAGATTTTTACGTGCATCTTACGGACGATTCGAATAAGTTATTTTTAAAGATATACTAATAGGTGAGTTGTGACCGTGGTTCAGTTATTCTTAAGCATTGTCTCTGTTGGTAGAATATTTCTGCGATGAAAGGATGTTTATCGAATCCACAGCTCAATGAAAAACATATATGGACAATTTTATTGGAACTAAGAAAATGAATTGAGAAAGCTTAGCAAATGCAATATATTTAATCATAGGTTTGTCTCGTGCGATTGGAAATTTCAAAGAACTTTTTCAGCTAGTGAGAACATGACGTGGCGACCTCATGGGCAGAACAGGCGTACATTAAAATGCTGAGGTCCCAGGGAAAATACATTTATTGGTAATGTTTTCTACAATACTTATCGTAGTTGTAATATAATGTATCTTCAGATTTAAGAGGTTTCAGTATAGTTAGAAGATTATATTTAAGTATTTTTAATTGGATATTATTAGATGTACAATATTTGTAACCACGTTCCTAACAATATTCGCTCTAAGACATTAATTAACAATAAGTTTTTTTGAGTGAACTATATTCAAATTATAATTACCTGCGCACGCGTATACGTACACAATAAGTCTCCAATACTAGATATTGGAGACTTATTGTTTTTAAGATTGGTACTATATTTTGCCATATTAAACGTGATATTATTGTTGTTATAAACTGAAGTATGTTTGAAGATATTGTTTAGAAGATTTTGTAAAATATGTGTATAGCATTGTAGTCTTGCACGCATAGTGTAAGAGATGTGTCTCCACATATCATATACTCAGCTGGTACTTAGACACCACCTATTATGTAAGTGGACCATTGTGACCATATTATTCATATCTTCCCACGTCATTATCTCGCACCATTCTTCGCTGCAATATGTTCTCCGTCTGCAATTGACCAGACGGATCAACCCGAAAGCGTTTTAGAGACATATTGTAGCAAGGGTGAATAATAGTGGACAATTATTCCTGTGGGTTAGCCCCGGCAATCTACATCATCATATGTAGTAGATTTTCAGTCAACGTGTCACCCTTCACAATCACGTTGGTAGGTCAGTCATTAGTGATAATTCTATTGAGTTTCTCAATGTTATTCATCACTGAAGAATATCTAAATACACACACATAGTCAACATCTACTACTGCCAGTCGTAAATCAAATGTTATCCACTCCAACAGCTAATTTTTCATCTGTCAGCAGTAAAAAAGCACATATAGAAGGAATTAAGGCAACTGATTTCCATATAATATTAAGTAAAACTTAATGTATAGTAATGCTTTTAATGCAACAATGAAATAGTTCAGAGCTCGGCAAGAGTAAAGTATTTCATACCCATTCTGCATGCTTTAACTGTGCATATTTCTAAATAGCACAAAAGTAGATACAACGAGCGTCAATTTAGGTCTTTGTTTTTTCTACTTTAATATATGCGTCTTTACCAGAACCAATAAGTTCAAGCCGACCGGGTAGCAGTACGGTGGAAGGCGATAGACCAACGATTCGAATGTCGCGGGTTGGAATCCAGGCAGAAGCATGGATGATTGTGGATTTTAACAGCCTGTAAATGGTCGAGTCGTGACGGGTCGAAGACAACATTTACTAGACTGGCCGGTATAGAATCAAGTTTACCAAGGTTTTAGCAATAGGGTCAGAATATGCTAATATTGGTAAACAAATCTAACCTGCTTGAAACTCAGTAGTAACAGAATTCAAGTTAGGTAACGGAATGCAAATCTTAACGGACTCTTAGGAAAGTGTTTTAATTAACAACTAATTTACCACGTAAGGGTCTTAAAGTAGGATGTCCAGTAGCTTCCTAACCTCGCGTCATTTTAGATGGAGACACAAGACATGAAGCTTTGCCAGCCGTATAAAATTAAGATATTCTACATTATTGTACGACGTTTAATGATAATGCTTTAAGTACGTGTTCTGTCAATTCGCTACATTACAAATTAAATAGTCAAATAGTATCTATACATTGAAAATATTTTTAAAAAAATGATTCAATACAAATATATCGTATTAAATAATAGGATGGTACAACTTTTAGCTAATATTTATAAGTGAATTAATCTGGAGTACGTCTTTCTGTACGTACGTTTTTCTGTAGAAATATAGTTCTTTTTTCCTGTGTTTCGTTTCCTTAATTCATTAGGTTGCTAGTGTCACAAAATATAGTTGATGTTCTGCTTAATATGTCCTGACATCTACCAGACAATTGAAGTGAAATGCTTTTTGAGGAGATGAAATAGTAAATGATTCAATTTTCAACGAATTCAAAATAGTTTGCTTTATATCGTTCACGTAATTAGAATAATGTATTGTAGATTATTACTAAGTTTCCTGTACAACATATTTCAACTAAAATAAATTCAGATTCTTTACTCAGCATACAACTAATATGTAGCGAGCAGTGATATACAAATATGTTGCAACACGTATAAAAAAATAATCATTTTAACAAATTTATGATAAGGTTCGTTGACCTTATCATGCCCGAAATAAAGAAACATAATGAATTTAAATGTAATTAGAAACTTCCCGCCATACTTCTATTGAATAATTCCAAAACGTATTTGTGCATAGTAGTAAATTAGGCTATATCTGCTACCAACTAACTTTCATTACTTTTTGTGCATCCCATACGAGTCGCTCGAAAACCAAACCAGCTTCCCTTTAACTGACAGGCTTATATTTCTTAAAGCGCCTTCCAGAAAACAATCTTCAAAATCAATGGCACTTCATATTCTGTTCCTACCTCAAACCACATTGACTCTTTAGAATACTTAGCTTCTTCAGCACTCTAATTACGTATAATATTTATAAACAGTAAATTTCGTCGTAAACTCGTTTCAGCCACCAACAGTAAATTCGTTGATTGAATTTGATCAAAATATTATGTTCAACTCAGAAGTTTTAAGGTTTTCTTATTTACCCACTGTTATTCTCAACAAGTCTCCCTCCAGTTGCCAATCGTTCATCGAGTGTTAAACGAGAACTTCATTTGGACAATATGAGCAGTAATAACTTGCCTTTTCAATCTTCATTTGTTTCAGAAAAGATGCTGTATAAAGGTTGGCATAATTCAACCTACTCCGAACGCCAATCAATGTGTACATGGGAAGTTCATGTTGAAGTGCTCTGCCATCGATAAGAAAACAACAGAACATAACCCAATATACACTGTGCTGTATCCGGTGGTATGTACGATGAACACCCAATAGAAGTTTCGATTCAGTGGTTACATGAGCAGTTAATTAGGGTGGGTCGAAAAAAAACGTCTTTTTAGATCGAATCCTAATAGTGCTGAAATGTTGAACAGTGTTTCCAAACGTGTAACTGTTTTCTTTAAATCGAAAAAAACAAACAAAAAAAAAAAACAAATAGGTCAAAGGTTCCTCAAATTGTAAAAAATGGTACGTTTTGGGAACACCCTTTATAAAATACAAATTTACGTCTTGTAGTTCTAATAGGGTGGTATGTTTATCACAGGCATGTAACAATACACAGAACAAAATAAAATTAAAATCGGATTGTATCTTCAGTTCGCGCATCGAGGTCAAAAGTTCGCCAATTTGTAAAAAAAAATCAGACTATTTTGGAACACCCTGTATACAAAACAGTTTACTTTTAATAATTCTAATAGTGCGGTAATATTTTCCCAGACATGTAGCAATGCCTAAGAAAAAACAAATGGAAATTGGATAGTGTCTTCACTTCGTCCATTACAACCGAAAAGAAACAACTTAAAGAAAAAAATAGGACATCTAGAGAGTTTAACACCTACTGGCGCCGTGCCAGTACGGCGTGCAAACTGACGTTAATTTGCTGGGCTATGTCTTGTTGTTTCGGCTTGTACTAGTGTGTATGATTGATAGTACAGCTTGGCGTTATTTCGAAGCTATCATTGTTGTAGAAGTGTTTCTGTGTTTTGTTGTGTGAAATCGTATTATAACCAAAATAGAACGTAAAAAATCTTGCTAACAAGACAATCTCATATTTGTCCTATATTTGGAATGCCGAATGAAATAATTGAAATGAGTTTACCGACTTATGCAGATTTGTAACGTTCGTGTTTCGAAGAATCATATAAATTATCTGTAGCTTTCAGGGAAAAGTTCTCTTCTCCATAATTTCTGAAGAAAGTTGCTACACAAATTGAACTGTTATATAAAAAGTCATATGTTCCAACTGTGACACATACTCGAGTGGATTAAATGATAAAATCTTAACACAATACTTACTATGAACTAAGAAAATCTAACAATCGTGATAAAGGAAAATATTAGTTTAATAATACATTTTTAAAAGTTCACCGCTCATGCAAACAGTAAACTATTTGATACATCTTCCTGCAAATGTGGAATGACATTAAAGTGCTCTTTTAACAAGATAAAGCATTTGTATAAGACCAGTTGTGATGAACTGTAATTGCAAGAAGAAAAATATGATCTCCTTATCGAACGGAAATTTCTTCACGAGCAAAGAACACAAAGAGTTTGTTTCATTGGCAACGTAGACTGGATGGAAACTACAAGAATTACAAAAAACGAAGAGAGAAAGGAACACGACGCTGGCATTGCTACTGTTCAATACCAAAGTGAAACTACCTCTTCTGAGATTTGTTTGGACGAGAAAGATACGGAGAACGATAAACACAACAGAGAAGAAAACATAGAAGCAGAATGTTCACCAGCACAACTGCAAATGCGATTGAAACTGACTGCTACAACCTTAGCACGTGATCGGTTTCGTTAATCGGACATAGCGACAGCAGCAGTTGCTTCCACTGTCTTACAAGGCTTTGGTTTAATTCCTATGCCCCATTGTTAATGCACGGATGAAGTGCTGCATTGGTGCCAAATATTAATTAATATTTACTTTAAATTCTTTAAAAGTATTTATTTAATGTTTACACAAGATAATTTTGGTTTTTGATAAGATTATACTATGTAAAGGAAGTTGCCGAATATTCAGTTGCATGTGTAGGTGGTTCCAAGAAGTAGCCCGTAGATGGCAGCACAACTAGTGTGCTAGTTTATAAACGGGAATGGCGTTCGAAGTATGACAAATAATGTTTTATGAATTGAAATATTGGCAAAAGAGTCGAATTAATTAACTGAATGATTGGTGTTATAACTATTAAGAGACTGTTTATTATTCTTTCCAACAATCATGTAATCGCTACTATTTTATAACCCAAGGAACTAATAAGGCCATGTTGGCTTTTATGAAGGTTTAATGTCATTTAACCCTCTGAAAATGAATATTTATATTTTGATATCTTCGTGTTTCCATCATTTCTTTTTGGAGACTCGATTGTAAGGTTCCCTAGGGCGCTGAAAAGCAATACAGTAGCTTCATAATCGTTGTCTCTACGATAAGATATTTTTGCTGTTGTAGCCCACACTACGGGGAGCAGGTTGAGGCACATTTTCATTAGGGAGTGTGTCAATTAGTGTCAACAAATTCAATATGAGTTCATTACACCCTGATATGCTACAAGATTTTTGTTAATCAGCAATCGGACCACGCAGCAACGACAACGTAAACTTACTTAATGTTTGATATATAGACATAGAAATGTCCCATTTCATAATTACAGAATCAGACACGTTCTTAGTAACAGATAAAAGTAAAATCGGAAAAAACTTTGTAAACTTTATTTTTATATGGACCAGTAACTTTGGACTTCGGCCCGTCACGATTCGCCCTTTAGCTGTTGAAATCCACACCAATGCCCCTGCCGAGACTCGAACCCGGGCCCATCGAGCCGTTGGCACACCGCCGCAAACCGCTCGGTCACCCGGCCGGCAAGTAAAATTGGAAGAGAAGAGCAACAAAGTAGAACAGCATTTCATGATAGATTTGAATTGTCACCTAAAGCTATACTATACCTTGATGGTAGGAAAGATGTAATTCTCTTACAAGAAAAAAGTAGGCTTTACAAGTAATTTACGCAGAATAAGAAAAGAAGATCGTATATCCTTACTTCGAGAGCCTGATAGTCACTTTATGGGCCATGTAATGCCCAGAAGTGGATCGGAACTGAAATTATCTGGCATTATACTCTCTTATTTATGTAATAAGGGTTTCGACTTAAATGATCTTGTTGCAATCGGCTGTGATGGTTCAATAACCAATACTGGATGGAAAAGTGGCATTACTCATAATACTGAAGTAAAACTGGGAAGACCACTCCAGTTGTTCATTTGTTTATTACATTTTAATGAGCTACCTTTCAGATATTTATTCGAGCATCTAGATGGCAATACTTTATGCCTCAAATCATTTTCTGGAAGTATCGGCAAACAGTTGAAACACTATGAGCAGCTTCCTGTTGCTGCTTATAAAAAATTCTATGCGAAGATATTTTCGTAACAAAAATGACCTGAGCAAAGATGTGAGAGCTATAAACAGCAGCGAGTGTCCAAGTGATCTTGCAGTAACGGATCCATACCCTATAAGTCATCAAAGGTGCCTAACTACAGGCAATCGTATTTTGAGATTTTATATATCGACGAAAGATCCTTTATCTCAGTTAAAAACATTAGCAACGTACATTATAAAATCGTACGCACCAGTCTGGTTTGCTAAAAACAATCTTCCTGTAAAAGATAGGGGAAACAACGTGTTTAAACTGGTTCAGACATCACGGTATCTCCCGGAACACTTACTAGAAATTATGAATCATATAGTACAGCGGAACGCTTTCTTTGCACACCTTCTCTTATAATGATGGTATGAAAACTGTGGGAAACTTTCTACCACCTGATCCTAATTTTGAAGCTACTGGCTATACAGAATTGATAGATTGGTCAACCTGTAAACTTTCTTCACCACCAATGATGGCTCATGTAACAATAGTGATTATTTTGTCATTTCTAAAGGCGAAGGAACTACCACAGTTTGAATACATAAAATTTCCATGTCACACGCAATCAGTAGAAAGATGCTTTAAATTTGTAACAGAGGATGCTGCAAAATTGTGTGGCTCCTTAAACAGAGATGATTTTATTACGACTACACTTTTGTCTCGGTCTGTAAGTCTTCAAAGTTATGCCAGAAATAGAAAAGGAATTAATTTGAAACGCCTTGAATGGTTGGATGATTGGGAAGTGTGGTGGTGGAAATCGAAATGCAGCCACCTCCACGTGATGAGTTCTGGATCAGTTCTAAATTAAGAAATGAGCAAAGAGCTTCACACTTGCACATTTCGAAACGTAAAAATATGCTTCTTTTCGTCAAGTTTTCGATTTATAAGTTACAATGCGCAAACTGGAGATACTATGAAATTTCGATTGTTTCTTCTGTGTATTGCACATGCCTATGAAGAAAATTACCGCCCTATTAGAGCTACATGAAGTAAACTGTATTTTGTACAGGTGGTTGCCAAAAAGTATCATTTTTGGCAATTTGACGAAATTTTAGCCTCGATGCGCGAACTGAAGATTATGTTCGGCTTCAAAACAAAAACACAGTCGAACCTTTACAGTTTCACCTTTAAAAACACAGTCGAACTTTTGTGCACTATTAGGAATCGATTTGAAAAATATGTTTTTTCTACCCACACAGGAGTGCATATCTTGCACAGTAATCGTAGCTTTCATTTGTGACCTGTATTAAATGTTGTTTGATGAGTTCTTTTGCCCCATCAGATACTCACTCTTACTAGGGATGTCAACCGGCTCGGCTCGAGCCGTGAGCCGACGGCTCGAGCCGAGCCGAAGTGAGCCCGGCTCAATATGAGTGAGCCACGGC